>MEHQ01000366.1:382047-425651 GCA_008828725.1 Saccharina japonica | reverse complement strand
AGGGGGGGGGGGGGGGGGGGGCTAGAGATCAGGGATCCATTTTTCCACCTCCCACTGCTGGCAAATAACCCAACCAGGCATGTGTCCAACCGTGTATAACAAGCACAACCTACACGAACTCAAAACCAACAAAATATTAAGCGCAGAGGGCAACAACATCGTATGCCCCGCCTCAGATTATGTGATACAGGCTTGAGACCCAGCGGTAGTAGGAGGAGCAGACATACAGATAGAGAGGCAGATAGACGAACAGACAGGCAGACAGACAGACAGGCAGACAGACAGACAGACAGTCAGACAGACAGACAGACAGACAGACAGACAGACAGACAGACAGACAGATACATAGACAGACAGACAGACAGACAGACAGACAGACAGACAGACAGACAGACAGACAGACAGACAGACAGACAGACAGACAGACAGACAGACAGACAGACAGACAGACAGACAGACAGACAGACAGACAGACAGACAGACAGACAGACAGACAGACAGACAGACAGGCATGAATATAGGGAGACAGGGGAACAGGGAGAAAGGTAGAGATACAGGGAGACAGGGGAACAGGGAAACAGGGACACAGGGAGACAGGACGACACGAAGACAGGGAGACAGGCAGGAAGACAGTGAGGAAGGAAGAAAGACAGGTAAACAGACAGGCATACTGAGACAGACCGACAGACAGGCCGAAGAGAGACTGGGAGATAAAAATAAAGGCAGGGAGACAGGAAGACATACTGACAGACATTCGTGACTTGTGTACTGCATTCAGAGGAAGGCACACGGTGCATGCTCGTGAGGCTTGGCAGCAGCGTGTGTGTATGTATGTGTTGTCGGGGTTCCAGGTGCGATCTGTCTATTACGTCAAACCGTGCTTGAGAGGAAGGCATACGGTGCATGCTCGTGAGGCTTGGCAGCAGCGTGTGTGTATGTATATGTTGTCGGGGTCGCAGAAGCGATCTGTCTACGTCAAACCGTGCTTGCGAAAGGGCTGTTTTTCTCTGTTTGTTGGTTTTTCTTACCCTATACATATACACAGCTTGAACATCAGACCTTGCCATTGATGTTGTCCCCCGACCGCTCGGTGAGGGCTCCAGGTAGCTACCGCCGTCGTCGTGCTTACTACCCGGAAGAGGCATGCATGTGCCGATCGTCGAGCGCCATCACGTTCGACTCGAAATGCCGTATTGGCAAGTCTGTTGCAAGGCTGGTTACACCTTCGGGGACAGCTTTCCGCAGAGGAGGAACAAGGTGGTGTTCTCAAGTTCGCCATGGCCTCCTGCGCGGGTGCATGCTATCGACCGTACTGTGTCGTTGCAACACCAACTGCTTGTCGGGCTGACAGAGGCCACTGAGCCCCCCTCGCACCCTGGGCATTGTCCCTACACGTTAGGCATCCATACGTCGATTCAACTCTCGCTCGTTGCGGGTGCCACGCTGTGGGGGGACTCGAGGTACACCACACCTCGGGGATATACGACGAGCTTCTCATATCCACATGTAGGAAGATATGGGCCCTGGAGCTTTCCCCTTCGCAGTGGGGGGCGTGCCCTGCGTGCCCTGCGTGCCCTTGGAGATGGGAAGGGCAGACAGCTTGCTTCCGTCCGTGCTCGCCACTGGCACGGCAGTGTTTGCGCGACTTATACTCCTGCTGACTGTTTAGACACCGACCCACCACAGCACAGCACATCAGTTAGCGGGTGTGTTGGGAGTTGCTGCCAGAGATGCGGGCGTTTCGCCGGTATACCGGGACTTGTAGTCGGGGCGTTGAGCAAAGCGAAATTTGGAGACGAGGCACCGCTACTGTATGACCAGTACCGCGGTAAGCGGGCTGTGACCCATGAGAAAAGCGAGCCCGACCGTCGCTCGAGCGGCGGCAGCTCCAGCAGGTATCGGTGGGGTCGTGGCCGCAGACTCGTTCGGAACACTATGATGGGGAATCAGCAGGTACCTCCGATGCTGGTGTCGATACCTATGCGTGTGGCGGGTGGAAAATGTGAATCATTATATAGTTGGCGATGGTTTTGTGAGTTTGAAACTGTGTTCAGGCGCACCTTCGTAGGGGGTGTGGTATTGAACGCGCCCCCGGCGAGAAAAGTGACAGTCGGAAACCATTATACGAAATATGACACTTATAACCGGGTGAGCTCATATGAAGGGGGGAGTGTACTTCATATTCATGCACGGCCCTATTCGTATGGCCATAGGGGGGTGTGTGTGTGTGCTCATGTCGTGCACGGCCGTAGTCGTATGACCATAGACCCTCGCATCCCTATAATGCCGGGACGGAGCACGTTGGGTTTTCACCAACCAGGCAGACATTGCTTGCATCATAGAGGGGGGGGGGGGGGGGGGGGTATCATGTGCCCTATATCATGTGTGCCATACGGTACTTATGCCGTTGCCCCTTCAGACTATGTTTGCGGTTTTTCGAGCAGAAGCCATTTCGCACTCCAATATTGGTCTCGTGATCGCGGCACGTACAGTTTAGACTGGGACGCTGACCGTTTAGACTTGTGCGACAGCTTCACAAGCCTGAGCCTTTTCGCGTCCCAATGGTGTTACTACAACTACACTTCGTAGTAATGCCCTGCACAGTTTAGTGTCAGAAGGAAAATTGAACAATAAAATATATCACGCTCGCGGGAAACAGTTCGCACGTCGTGGACATCAACGATTCCCACTGTATGATCTATAAATATTTCAAGTCGGTTGTATTTTCGGTATGCATGGTCTAGCGCATGTTGCAGGGTGGGATCCGAAAAAAACAAATGCACGCCTCAAGACAGGTATTATTGGTTGGATATGTGCTATACGGATCCTGGACATAATGTCATAACGGTAGTTTTGAATCAAGATTCGATGCATCATGATCTTTACGAGGTGTGAACATTTCACACCCTGTACAACTACAACTAACAACTACAACCAATAGTTGTGCGCGGCCGCAACTACTCTATAGTTGTCCCTAAACAATTAGTTGCATAGGTTGTTCACCCAGTAGTTGTCTGTAGACAACTAGTTGCACAACTTTTTCAAACAGTAGTTGTCTACAGACAACTAGTTGCACAGTTGTTTCAAACAGTAGTTGTCTACAGTCAACTAGTTGCACAACTTTTTCAAAGAGTAGTTGTCTGCCGACAACTAGTTGCACAACCTTTTCAAACAGTAGTTGTCTGCAGACAACTAGTTGCACAACTGTTTCAAACAGTAGTTGTCTACAAACAACTAAAGTTGCACAACTTTTTCAAAGAGTAGTTGTACAGGGTGTGCTGTTTTTGGTCGGGAACCTGGACCTCATTCCTGAGGATATCCCGAAGCTGGGCCATGACTTGGTGCACACCAAGATCCCCGGGCGGTTGTCGAACCCCATTGCGGGACTGGCACAGCTCGACGGTGTGTTTTGTCCGTTGGACCTCATCGACGAAGTGGAGGCAGAGGTTTCAACAGCAGACTATTAATAGTAGAGCAATCCGGCGGAGGGGCGGCGCGTGATAGCGGCCTGGCCGAGTTGCGATTATGTCATGCTAGTCGAGAGGCCTTTAGAATCTCGCCTCTTTTCCGATGTTTGTCGACACAAATTTACGCAATCTCTCATCATATGTATGATGCGGCAGAATGATAATGGGGGGGGTGAGGTGCGGCGTTCGGTGGGTTTTGGATAATGCACTTTGTTTCACGCGTTCTGGGCGGCACACTCACCAAAACAATAGAATATATGCAATCACGTGGAAGATGTGAAGGCCAATAGCAATGGTTTTCGTTTGGCGCGGCGACCGGGGGAAGCACATGTCGAATGATGTACACGTTCAGGTTGTCTGCAGACAACTAATCAGACAACTAATAGTTGTGCACGGTCGCAGCTACTCAGTAGTTGTCCATAAACAACTAGCTGCATAGGGTTTTCACCCAGTAGTTGTCTGCAGACAACTAGTTGCGCAAGTGTTTCAAACAGTAGTTGTCTACAGACAACTAGTTGCGTAGGTTTTCCACCCAATACTTGCCTGCAGACAACTAGTTGGACAGGTTTTCCAAACGGTATTTGTCTACAGACCACTAGTTGCACAACTTTTCCAAACAGTAGTTGTCTACAGGCAACTAGTTGCACAACTCAAACAGTAGCTGTCTGCAGACAACTAGTTGCACAACTTTTTCAAACAGTAGGTGTCTACAGACAACTAGTTCCACAAGTTTTTTAAACCGTAGTTTTCTACAGACAACTAGTTACACAACTTCTTCAAGCAGTAGTTGTCTACAGACAACTAGCTGCACAATTTGTTCAAACAACAGTAGTTGTCTGGCAGACAACTACGAATAGTTGTAGTTGTACAGGGTGTGGCACATTTAATATTAGTTACAGCGCTGCTCGTTTAGCTCTTTGTGGTGGTTTCCGAGCCGGACCGTATTTGAAATTTCACTGGTATAACAATAACGATATGGCGAGAACACTGTGTCTCCATAGTTAATCTGACGATTTTCAGAGCTGTTGTAAGTTGTTTCGAGTCAATGCTTTTTTTGCAGTCAAAATCTGATATACACAGGAGAACCATTATCAGTGTCATTGTAATAGTTTCACACACTGACTGGTAGAGTAGAAGAAGTGAAAATTGATCGCCTACTCGAATAATCCTTTCGAGTCGACTGACGTATTCTTCAAATATACTCTCTACGTAAACGCCTTCTGCCCTCGCGCGTGTGAGCTGTTTCGCGGCAATCTTCAAAGAGTTTCGAATATTACTATCGAAGGGGAAAGCAGCCGCGTCCTCGCGTCTTGCCCCTCCTTCGACCGCGTGTGAAACTCCGCTTCCATATCTTTGGGCGCAAACCAATCCCTTAGTTATTCCCTGCGCCTCTACCGCGCTCGTTTTTCCCCGCAGCTAACAAGATATCTGCTAATAACACCAGGGCTTGTCATGGGCCGACGCTGATGGGCCGGCCCGGGGTTGGGCCGGGCAGGGTCGGCCCGGCCCATCAATGTTCGACATGATGGGCCGCGGCCCGGCTCGGCCTATCAAATTTTAGTTTGGTGGGCCGCGGCCCAGCCCGGCCCGTCAAATGTTCAGAGTATGGGCCGCTGCCCGGCCCGGTCTCACCAATGTTTCAGAGGATGTGCCGCGGCCCGGCCCAGCCCATCACATTTTCAAACATTCACGGCCCGGCCCGGCCGGGCCCATCGTTTCCCCGAAGTCTCGGCCCGGCCCGGCCCGGCCCATCACACGGCAGCGAGGCCAATGAGACACAGGCTCTGTATGGGCGGGACCGACAATTTCCATAAGCCGGCCCGTGAATTGACTGGCCGGCCCATGGCCTGGCCCATGTCTTATCCCGTACAAAACGGTGCATGAGTGTACGCTGACGTGATTTTGGTACAATGCATTGTTAATGTTTCGTTGTATTTTCGTATTTTCCCGTCTGAATGTGAAGGGACAATTTGTTTTCGGCCCATGAGACACGCCTAACCAGTACCCACTACGAGTACTCACATAATTCTGCCCGATCATCGACTATTTCCAATGGCTTCCGACCCGACTGTGGACCACCACCTCCTCGTGCTGCTGCAAACCACCCGCAGCAGCAGCAACAGGAGCAGCACGTGCTGCTGCAACACCCGGTACTACTGCTGCGATACAACATGCTGCTGCAACACCCGGTAATGCTCCAATAGTATATGCTACTGCAAAACCCGGTACTACTGCTACAATAACATCCGCTGCCGCTCGACGAAGCAGGGCAAGAGCTTCATGCCGCCTGCATCGCGGAGACGGCGATAAGTGTCGTCCGTACACCCCCTACGGTACCACGGTTTTCATCCGACATTTGCACAAGGCATCATAGTACCCGAGGCGATTTTCTAGAGATGCATCGTACGAACGTAGCTGTTTTTGGCGGATAGCAACCTAAGTACACCCAAAAAGTCGTAGCTGTAGCAGTATTACACCACATATCAAAGGCCGCGGCCCGGGCAGGCCCGTCAAAACACGCGGGCCACCTCATGGGCACAGTGGAGGCCGTAGTAGCAGTATCGGCAGCACACCCTATCTCATAGGCAGCGATCCGGGCCGGCCCGTCAAAACACATGGGCCGCTTCATGGGCCGGGCGGAGCGGCCCGTGAAGAGCCCACGTGTCATAGGCCGCGGCCCGGCCCGGCCCATCACATTTCGAAAGGATGGGCTGCGGCTCGGCCCGGCCCATTAATTTTTGAAGGAATGGGGATGTACATTATTTGACTTTTTCGTGGCACGTGTCGCGACACGTGTCGCGGCGAGTGTCGCGGCGAGTGTGGCTAACCCTAACCCTAATCCTAAACCTAACCCAATGCCGCGACACGTGCCGCGACAAGCCGCGGTACGTATCGCGACATGCCGCGGCACGTGTCGCGACACGAACCACGAAAAAGTCAAATAATGTAGATCCGTGGGCCCAGCCCATCACATTTTCAAATGTTGGCGGCCCGGCCCGGCCCGGCCCATCATTGTTTCAAAGTCTCGGCCCGGCTCGGCGCGGCCCGGCCCGTCACAATTTTCAGATCGACTCGACCCGGCCCGGCCAGGACAAACGGTCCCTAACAAGCCCTGATTAATTATGTAGCGTCGCCGTTTGATTGTCGGCAGTCTGGGTACGAGTTGTCGAAGCGGCACCGGGCGGATGGTGGGTAAGAGTTGCCGTGGATCTCCTTTTTGAAGTCCGCTCGGAGACCGGGGACTGCCACCAATCACTGTACATGGATCAGTACCACATTTTCCTCCGCCTGCTCTTGCGCCCTACTCTACGTATATACGTATATATGATTCGGTGCAAACCTACCCAAGAGGCGAATGCTGCCGACCACGAAGTTGTGATCGGGTTCGCCCCGCTCTTCTGGTGGTCTACGTACAGGGATTTTGCTGACAAGGCCCCGACAAATCTGTCCGTTCAGTTGTGGTGTAAGGATGTAACCGAGCCGAAATTGCCCCTTATACACACAATAAAGTGATAGATTATATAAGGTACGATATAATATTGTATTTTTTTGTAGAGAGAGAATGGCGTTTGTATTAACTTCTCAGTAGCGTGGTCTAGCCCCCCCCCGCCCCCTACTGGAAAGTGCCGAAGACCAGTTTGTGCTGTGCAGCAAAACGAGTACACGTTGGAGCTGAGTAGCAGACTGCACGAGCACAAGGCACTACCGTAGGCTGGCAGGCTAGTAGCTAGCGCTGTTGTTGGTTTTCTCTCGGTTTAGAGGGCATAAGGGCGACCAAGCCCAGAAGGGGAGCATTATTGTACGTACACGGGAAGAGGTCACCGGTCCACATTCTGGCGTGGGCACAGGCGGCGGCGCGGTTGCGTTGATGGTAGAATTGATGTCGTTGGGCATCACTTTGCCCGAAAGCGCACCGTTGTCATCGTACACGTGTGGCAGTGTTGTGAGAGTATGGCGATACGGGCAAGCCCTACGAGCATTGCGCCAGGTCGTGGTACAATCCGGGGGCGAACCTAGCGATTTCGCCCTTCATTCTCTGCGTATCGGGGCGGCCACCAAGCTGGCGGCCGGAGGGGATGTACCAGATCGAGTAATCCAGAGGGAAGGTCGTTGGGCCAGGGATTCCAACACCTTCAAGATATATACTCAAGGCAACACTGTAGACTCCCGTAAGGTTTCAAAAAAGCTAGCACAAGTAGGCAAGGCTGTTCCGAGACAGCCTGGGCAAGGGACGGTGTGGAACCAAACATAACAGCCTGGAGGTAACCTCGGAAATGGAGCAGGTCAATGGTAGGCACCATTGGGAATCTCGGCCACATCCGAGGCTGGATATGTTTTGGGCTCCGGCCATCTGTTTGCGAAGGGAAACTCGAGAAGTAGAGGTACTGGTAAAGCTCAGATATCTACGCGGCAGGCCGCGGGATGACCTGTCCTGCCAGTGAGTTTCCCTTCCAGGTCACAGAGAATAATAATACATGGCAATTCGAAAGAGATACAAAAAACGTATAGACTACTTCGTATATAAAAATATATATACGGCTGTTCATTCCGAACGTTTGGTTATCACTCTCCAGCGAATATTTGTTGTGGTGTGTACCACGTATACTCGTATACATATGATGCGGGTATCTATAATAGTTGGTGCAGGTGGTATAGCACAGACAGGCTTGCGATGGTGGTGATTAGGCTATGATCCTGGCTGGTACTTGGAGGCCAAACGCCATGGTTCATGTTAGAAACGCTGCCGCCGCGTGCGAGCGAAAGGCAGTATACGGGAGGGAGAAAAACAGGCGTGGGAGTGAGGAATCGAGAGAGTGCGGTTTGGTGCGCTTGCAGGACCGACCGTCCTCGACCAACTCACATATATATGTATACGGCGTTACGTACGTACGTAGGTTGTACACATCTCCTCGTACGTATGGGGTTGCTTTTTGTAGTGCTGAGCGACCTACAGCAACGTTCCTTGATGCTTATTCGTGGAAGCTTACGCGTACCTACTCCGAGCTGATGCAAGAGGTTCCCAACGAACGACCATAATTCTTGTTCTCATAACGTTCTTGTAGGTATATACGTACTAGGTGTAATTACAGAGTGGCTATATACGTAAACGACAGCAGCAGTACTCTCAGAGCACTTCGATGCTTTCTTCAACCACTATTAATAATACGCCTCAAACACGAACGGTGTACAGTAGTGTAGTACCTATATATATGTACGGACAATTATGACTCCGCCCTCCGCCCTCTATTGCTACTTGGTCGAGTTGAAAAACGTAATATACGATGTAGGAACCGACTGGGGCGCACATCGTATTGTTGCAGGGGCGGCGCTCACGATAACATAGTTGGTATCAAAGGAAACCCACGTACATGGCCATTCGGCTAACCTTGAAGCTTGAAGCACACCCTCGGCGGTGAGGTTCCTTGTCCAAGACCTTGTGGGAGGTGCTTGCACCTTGTTTTTATATGATAGTGGTGGTAAATAACAGCCACCAAGAACAAGAAGAAGGCGGTGGTAGTGTCTCGTTGATTGATCGTGTGCAAATTTTCCAAAAATAATAGCGTTCGTTTGTAGTCATAATAAGTAATGCACATACATTTATTTTCATTTTTTGAACATTAAATGATCAGTCTGAGAAAATGCTTCAACACTTGAACGCAAAAAACACTTAATAGTAAATTACTTGATTAAAGTAAAGGGTACCATCCGAAATACAAAAACAATGCCAGCATGAACAACTGCCACGAAAAAGACTACGTACCCGGTATTAAATATCTAACCTATCGCCCACAATTTGACTTGATTATAGTGTACATTTTTCAAAGCTGAAAATATAAACTTGAAAACAATGAGAAGTGTACTCGTCGTGTTTATATGTTAAATTCTGAGCCAAGACGTTCCGATGAACTACGAGTACTTGTATACCAGGTATACCTTTCTTGGATTATCATAGGACGTCCCATGGATCAACTCACGGGGCTGCACGGGGAGTCCCATAGGATTTTAATCCCATAGGAAGTCCCGTGGGTAGTCCCATGGGTAGTCCCATGGGTAGTCCCATATATCTTGCTATTGGGCTTCCCATCGGCCATCCCATGGATCCCATGGGTATATCCATGACATGAGACACTTTGGCGGTCCCATGGAAATTCCCTTTATAGGCCGTCCCATGGGTCATCCCATGGGATGCAATGGGACTCCGTATGGAACGTCATGCAGGAATTCCCTTGGAACATCCCATAGACCGCCCTATGAGTTCCATGAGACGACCTATGGGACGTCCGAATTGGATGTACCATAGGACGTCTCATGGGATGTCCCATACAATGAAATACTACCCAAGGCTTGTCCCATGAGATCTATATTGGAATGGGTTGCGTCCCATGGGGCAATGCATGTAATATAACCCATGCCATGTTGATGCATCCCACGAGACAGTCCATAGTGCATCCCACACATACCATACCGTCCCATCCGACGTCCAATAGTAGTGTATCCCATGGTATGTAAACCATCCCATGGGCACAACTTCACATTACATACTTCATACGTAGCCATTTCTAAAAGAGCTCTGAAGAATAAGTGTCTAGGAATATTGCTAATCCAACAATCAATCTGCTCTCCTGGTCCCACACGGGCCGGATCCCCCCGAGACCTGTTCCCTGATCCCGTTCGGCACCCTGCTCTCACCCGCAAGGCCCAGAGACATAATCAGCACTCCGCAGGGTCTGCCGGAGGCCGTGAACGGTAAGCGCGAACCGTAAACGGGTAAACATCTTGAAATCCAAAAAAAGAGCTCGAAACCGTAAACGGCCACTTGCAAACAACATCGAATGGGAGAAATGAAAAACCGAACCCTAAATAAATTATCGTTCGTGCGACAATCCATGGGTCGGTCGTCCCATGGTTTCGATGTCATCCCATGAATCGTCCCATGGACACAATATAATTCCACGGGTATTACCATGTATGGCAAAATATCATCCCACGGGTCGTCCCATGGGTCGTGTCCTACGGGTATAATGGAACACATGTAATGGATCTTCCCATTGGACGACCCACAGGGCGACCTGTGTCGCGCCCTCGGCAAACCACGGGATGCCCCATGGGTCGTCGCATGGAAAACGGGCCCATGGGTCGTCATGGGAAGACCCATGATATTATTCATGCGATATAACTCATGGGTTAACCCTGTGATCCCATAGGATGTCCCACGAGACATCTCATGGATACATCCAATCTATACCACAACCTATGGGACGTCCCACGGGAAGACCCATAGGAAGACTCATGGGATGCCCCATGAGATGTCCCACCGATCAATCCCGTGGCATGTGCCATGATATTGTTGAGATTCCGCACGGGACGGCCCGTGGGGACCACAATCCCATGGCACGTCCACAAACCCATGGGAAGTCAAATGCGAGTAATAATCCCAGGAGACGTCCCATGGGATTGTGGTCCGCATAGAACGTCCCATGGGTCGAATCATGGGACGTCCCATGGGATTAGCGTTCCACGAGACGCCTCATGGGATGGATCATTTCATGGGTCGTTCCATGGGAGCACAAGCTCCCACTGGACGTCCCGTGGGATGACCCATACATAGGACGTCCCATGATAACCCAAAACATGTGTACTACAGCAGTAGTAGCACCCAAACGTTTTTCCAAAAGTTTTACTTTTGACCAAGTTTGATATTGTTTTCGAGATCTGTTATAGAAAAATAAAGGTCGAAAATACACCCAAACATTGAGAACATCTACATTTCTTTACACGCCAAAGGGCGGGAACGTTGTAAACGGTAGGAAAAATACACCCCAACATTGAGAACATATGAGGACCAACGCCCAAACGGGTAGGGTGGATCGTAAATGATCCGAGTCTGGCGGGAAGGCTTCTTGGCCTGGGTTTTTGTTAGTGGATGAGCTGCGGCAAGTTCCACACTACCCGGAGAGTTTACTCTTCGGGTGGCTATCCCCACCGCACCGCGCCCCTTCGGGGGTCAGGTCGGGTCAACATGCTCAAGTGCCCGAAGGTCGTAGACAGCAAGGGCTGATACTTCCGAGGGAGCATGGAGTGAAATGACACACGACAAGAAGTGAGACGTGGAAGTGTGGAGGGCGTAAGCTTTATTTTGACCCATCCTCCGGAGGATAAAATATATATATATATAATATATACCTTTACACGCAAATGGGCGGGAACGTTGGAAACGGTAAAAAAGCACGATAAAGGAGGCCTTCAACAAAAAGGTTGGGCCTATCTGGCACACGATAAGAGGGAGGCCTTCACAAACAGGTTTGGGGCTATCTGGCATAAAGTTGCAGTGGTGGCAGAAACAACTACTACTACTTACTGCTGTTGTATTATTACGCATAAACTGGGTTTTGTGTGTGAAAGAGATATTTTTCTCGTTCGATTTTTGTACCCCGGAATAGAGGGCGACAATACGGCCATTATTAGGCCAACTACGACACGAAAGAAAGCACACCCCGGTGATAACATTTTGGCGTTTAAACACATTATCACCGGGCGTGCTGTTGTGGAGGGGTGTGCTATCTAACGCATCCCCGGTGATACGCACCATGCACGAGAGCCCTGCAGCTAGGGGGTGTGGTAACGAGAGGGTGTGACAACGACGGGGTGTGGTAACGGCATTATTGGTTGATAAGGAGAGTTAACAGACCCCGGCCAGATTCAGGGGGTGTGGTGATGAGAGGGTGTGATAACGGCATATCAATGATTGCTATGGAGTGAGTGTGAACAGACCCCGGCCGGAATGCAGGAGGTATGTTAGCAAGGATTGTGCTAACGCAGGACAAGCTTGGTCTAAAAGCAGTTTGTTTTTCCATTCTCACATAATGCCGGTGATGGTAAGCCAAACGCTTGGTCCCGGGGGATAACAGCAAAAATTCCCGGCTTGCTACGATACCGCAAAACGGGCACAGGCACCGGTGCCTTTCAGGTACTCATTGATGAAACCCTGAGGGTCGCACCGCAAGTGCTGCAGGTGCTTCGCCGGTACCGGTGCCGGTAGCCGGGGCTCGGCACACGGCGGACGTAGGAAACGTGATAACGTTTGTGCCAGTACCGGTAAGCGCCACTTCGCAGGGTATATATACGGTGTGCGGTAGGCGCTGTCTATGAGTATAGTTACTCCTGTTGAGCTACAGTAGTACCAGGTATGTTTTTTAGTTGTTTTTTTGTTAATTATCTGACTCCTGTGAAACCAACTGTATACTATTTCCAAGTACATTGTCTGCTGTTTTGGCGCGTAGATACGAAAGACTCAAATCACTTTGAATATTCCCCTCGTCGGGCTGCGTCCGCGCCGCCGCCGCCGCCGTAAGTACTTATTATGTTACTCGGCTACTGTCCTCCTTAGTGCCCCATCTGTGCCGTCGAGCTCTTTTCCTCCAGCCCTCCTGCGCACTCTGCGATGACGACCAAATTAATAGAGTACACAGTTGCTGTTGTACGGCAGTCTAACGAGAGAAGCAGCTGCAGCTATTGTCTCTTGCCCGGACCGTGTGCCGTGTGACCTTGGCTGTGTGTGCTGCGTGTTGTGTCGTGTTCCGTGTTTGATCTCGGCGGGGCTGTCATAAACATCATATACGTACGGCCCGCAGATGAGCTTTTTTTTTTTTTTCAGTTGAGATTTATACCCGATCTGTAGCTGGAAGAATACGCCACTTTCAGTTTTATACCGCGCGAAAGACGACTCCGGAAATGTCGATATGTTTTTATGTGTAAAGAGTCCAAATATATCACGATATAGAGTTTTATATATGTCTAATATAAATATTAATATTAATAGTACGAAGATGAATCTGATACCTGTTACCAGGTATAGGATGTTCTACACGCTACGTATCAGTTCGTATAGCCCTACCAGCTGAAACAAAAGCAAACCTGACCAATAAGGACACGTGTAGGCCCGTGTGTACATCGTGTTTGTTTGTATGCGCGCACGAATGCATCATAATTCAGAATACGGCACCCATACGGATGAAGCCCCGAGACTAACATCATCATGTTACTCGCCGTATCGTCGTATACAGCCGCAGTATGTATCCGGTTCGTATGTACGTACCCCATATACGGCGGAGGCCTCAATTCTATCTACCGGCACGTTCGTCGTATGTATGTGCGTGTGGTGCAAACCATACGTACCCCTAACCCCCGCGGTAGTTCCGGGCGTATAACGGCAGCACACGGAACAACAACAACAGACGAAAATGTTTCACGGAATATATCGTCGGCCGGCCCAATTTGGGTCGGCCGGCCCAATTCAACTCCTGCGACGACGAGTTTCATATATAATGGGCATGTTGTATCATACATATTTCAAAAATTAAACATATATCATAGAGTACGGGTACACAGGTACATATTATAAAAAATAAAACAACAGCTGTGAGACCAAAGGTTATGGTACCACTTTGTGGCTCGTTCATAATCTTATCAGCAACATAGTGCCAAAGAAAATGGGTGTACCCTTCGTATGGAGCATAACGTTGGCCACTATGTTCCCCAAGATTGAAAAATCCAACAAAAAGGGGTGTCTCGTCATCATCTGACCCCTGAGATGATGCCAGGCACAATACGCCATTATCTTGGTTGGCTCTTTTATTGTTCCGCAAATATATACGATAATACATGCCTTGCACTATATACGAGAACGATACGTATAATATGTACGTATGACGTACACCGAGTACGTATACGAAAACGATACGTACCATATTTTGAATACATACGAGTACTATGTTGCTTTGGCCATAGGCACTGCTGCTGCACAGCCTTTATCTTTGTTGGCCATAGCACTGCTGCTGCACAGCCTTATCTTTGGTTCGAAATAAAAGTCGGGAAGAAAAAAGCAAGGCTTATCACGGTACTCGATAATCGAGACGGGACGGGACGGTACTGTTTTTACTTGTTTGGCGGGGAAAAAAATGAAGACGGGACGGGACGGGACGGTAAAATGACGACCAAACAGGTTTTTGTGACGGGACGGGACGGGACGGTTGGTGTACAATTTCTCAACGGGACGGGACGGTAATTTCAACGGGGTAGATTTTCACGACGGGACGGGACGGTAAATTCAACGGATTTTTTTCCACGACGGGACGGGACGGTAAATATAATTTTTCACGACGGGAGGGACGGTAAATATATATTTTTACGACGGGACGGGACGGTAAAAATAATTTTTCACGACGGGACGGGACGGTAAATATTTTTCTTCACGGCGGGAAGGGACGGCACTGGATCATTGGATCAAAACAGTTGTTGTTGTCCAGAGGAACAACGAAAATAAACACTCGTACGAATCGTATACGTAAACAGAAACATCTTGAAATTCGTATTCCCATATAAATTATATACCGGCACGGCGAAATCGACCGAATTACCTTGCAATTTACAAATTACGCTACGAACTCGTATATATTTACATAATAGTACAGAGCAATCCTCATCATGCTTCGTCCACAGAAATAACCTTGCCAGCCGCAGCGTTTTGAGCAGCGACTGATGCGGCAGCTCCACGTCGCAGTTAGCCTTTACGCCGCTACATCCTGGAGAACCTTCGCTAGCCCGGGGATCAAGTGCGAGTTGAGCTTGAGCAGCATCATCGTTTCGATTTTGTCAGTCCCAAGGGAGGTGCGCAGTTGGCTAACGACTGCCGAAAGAGCAGAGAAGTTGTTCCTTTCTGCTTGACAACTGGTGGTGTCGATCCCCAGGTACAGTCGAGCCAACAGTCCGACATGTGGCCAGCGAGCCGACACTACCACCCCCCGTCTTGGCGCTACTACTACATCCATCGTAAATTCGATAAATTCAAATTTTTGCTATTTCATTATTTCATATTTTGATATGTTTGATGTTTGATATTTCGGAATTTTCGTATTTCGTAATTCCGTAAATTCGTAAATTCGTATCACTTTAATTTATTTTTAATGTACTACCAGTCAGTGTGAAAACACAAATTTTGTAAATTCGTAGATTCTTGGTGGGAATTACGGGAAGAGACAACGGGCAGGTGTGAATCTTGGCGGGAGAGACAAGTTTTGTCGGCGGGACGGGACGGTAAAGACAACGGCGCATGACGGGACGGGACGGTAAATTACATTATCTCGACGGGACGGGACGGTAATTTTCAACGGGAGCGATTTTCTTGACGGGACGGGACGGTAAAGTTCAACGGGGTAGATTTCGATGACGGGACGGGACGGTAAAGTTCAACGGTTGGAGATTTGTCGGCGGGACGGGACGGGACGGGATTTGACGGGACGACGGGAACAGTTTAACGACGGTTTAACCGTCCCGTCCCGCCGTTACCGTCGTTACCGTCCCGCCAAAATACCGTGATAAGCCTTGGAAAAAAGAGCCACAAAGTGGTACGATAACGTTTGGTCTGAGCTCGAGGATTTCGTCGAAACTCATCTTTCCTAATAATAGTAGCTGAGTGTAATACATAGTATATCATATCATACCATACACGGAATACGATATAAATGCATAAACACTACGATTAATATCAAACTTTTTATTACCATGTACCATGTACTCGCTTCTTCCCCTCGCTGCCTCGGCAAGGCTTTAGCTTTGACGTGGTCCATAGCGAGGGGGGGGGGTCTTTCTAGCGAGCAAGGCTAGACTCACCCTCAAGCGGACCGATACCTTCTTGGTGCTGCGCACCCTCCGCGAAGCGTGCGGAGCGGTGGAGCGGGATCGGCACTGGTGCGTCAGGCACAAGCGTTCAGATGCACGGGCCTTTTTGGCCGTCGGTGTAGACAGCAATGTCCATCTCTCTTTTGTGCGCGGAGGCAGACGCCATCAGGAAGGCGGACGGACACTATGTACACGGCCCTAGGTGTGTTTGCTAGGGGGAGCTGTACTGTCTCAGTAACCTGGCTTCGCCATCAAAGGAGGAGGGAGCGTGTGGCGACGAGCTGATAATTGGGCTGGTTGACCCCTTCGGGGCGATCATTTTTCTTTCCCAGACCAAGCACCCTGAGTGCAACGAAGGAGAAAGCGAGGAACCGACTGGGAAGGACAGCAACGAGAGCGTGTACGGACGGAGCGGGTCGAGTGTGGTCGTGCTAGGACTGGCCAGAGCGTCACCGGAGCACCGCGTCAGAGCAGCGGCACCGGAGCACCGCGTCAGAGCAGCGGCACCGGGACAGCGCGCCGGAGCAGCGATACCGGAGCATCCGGACGACATCGACCCGTGACGCACGGACAAACGTTATTTTTTGTTCAACTATTTCGTTTTTTTCCGCTGAATGTTGGTATTGGGTCTGTGTGGATGACGTCACTGGTTTTGTAGAGAGACGCGGCAGAGATGGCGCCGATACCCCGGGTGCCTTAATTGTGTGCCTGCATCGTGGAGGACCCCTTCAATGTGGAACGATTCACTAATCAGTGTCGATGTTTATAATGCTGTGCCTAACACAGACGTTCAGGATAGATTCGGGTATGTTGTGTTTTTTTTATCCTCCGGCGGATGGGTAAAAATGAAGCTTATGCCCTCCACACTTCCACGTCTCACTGCGTGTCGTGTGTCAATTCACTCCATGTCCCCTTGGAAGTATCAGCCTTCGCAGCTTACGACTCCGGAGACTTGAGCATGTTGACCCGACCTGACCCCCGAAGGGGCCGGGTGCGGTGGGGATAGCCACCCGAAGAGTAAACTCTCCGGGTAGTGTGGAACTTGCCGCAGCTCATCCACCAACAAAAACCCAGGCCAAGAAGCCTTCCCGCCAGACTCGGATCAGTTACGATCCACCCTACCCGTTTGGGCGTTGGTCCTCAGTTCGGGTAATTGTCAGTTGATGTGATGGCTTTGGTTGGCTGTTCTTTTTCACTGTGTGCCCGAGGACTGTCCTTCTGGCAGCACTTCAGGCAGCAGCTGCGTGCTCCATCTTGTTCCCACGCCTAACGTGTGTTTTTTTACTGACGGCACTTCAGACAGTAGTTACGCTGTAGTCGGCAAAGTCATTGGTAAAGAGTGGGACGGGGGGGGGGGGTGAAGCTGTAGCCGAATGGAGATTGCGGGCGTGTAGTTCAGTTTTGGACACGCATAACATGCTGTAGAGATTTTACGTGTACCTCTCCGGGCTTGTGTATCCTTTCCCTGCAAAGTGAGCGTGTTTTTTAGGATTCTCTGATGGCTCTAGCACTTGTGTGACCACGGGCTGTGATCTCGCTAGATTAGACTATAGGGATTAGCAACTGAAAGGAGAGTTTAATGTGAAGACAACAACAACAACAACAACAACTCGTATCATACAGATGCATACAAGTATAGTCTATACTATCAATAGTTGTATCAGCGCAAAGTTCTCGTACACCAGTATTATACTGGATAATACGATGACTCGAGTAGATCGTGTAGTATGTATATATAGTCCTCCTCGTTTGGCGGCAGATCAGATATGATCAGTGTCCCGACGACGACAGAGGGGTTGCTGGGTAGGGCATCCTGCAAAGTTGTGTTAGGTTTGTCGCGTGGTGTGCCTATTCCCGTTCTGGTTCCGACCCCACAGTGGCACGCGCCGATTCTATGCGAGTATCATAAGCAAAATGTTATTTTTTTGTTGACTCCTTTGCCCTCGGCTCCAACCCTCGGCCCCAACCCTCGGCCTTTTTACGCGGCGCAACTCAGATCCCCGGGTCCCGTATGAATACAGCCTCCCCCCCTCCTCCACCTCCTACCTGTTACTTTTTCTAAGCTCGAGCGAGGGAGTCACCGATTCCTACGTCCTGCTCCGTGGCCTTAAGTTGAGTTGCGCCAACCCTCACGGAATGTGTATGCGCATATATTAATATGTATAATACGAAGTATGTGTATATACATTCAACCCTCACGGAATGTGGATACACATATACAAGTATATACGAATAAGTATAAAACGAAGTATGTGAAATATACATAAAGCAGTACATACTTCGTACATAGTTCGGATCGTGAGTCATTTTACTGGTGGTACAGGGTGGTATGTGGTATGTATGTGATACTTGCCACTTCCTGGGGGTCAAATTGTACCACTCTGACCGGAACTATAAGCACCATTTAAATTACATGATAATATACAAACGGTCCTTATATTGCGGTTCAGAGTGGTATGCATTATCGGCTTGATACGTTATATGCCCTCAAGAAAAGAGGCCCGGGAGCCGGAAATTGAGCTCGAGAACTACGGTTTCAACGGCTCGAAGATCACAGCAGTACAGCTGGTACAGCAGTTGCAATTTAACAATGTAACCACCACTCACTGGGGCGACCGTACTGAACACAGCGACGAACAGGTTGACAGCAGCCGTCGTACTCTGGTACCCCTCGTACGTTCAAGTCGGAGTCGTCTTTAGGGGCGGTTTTTCCCCTTTGTAATACTGCTGCTGCTGGAGTTGTTCTCCGACACTTATTTTGTGTCTTTCTTGCTTTTCTGTGATACATGTTTTCCATGCATTTTGATTTTTCTGTTTTTACAAATTTGAACAATTACGCCATCTGTGATGCTTGGAATTTTTCGGTTCGTTGTCTTTCGTTTTTCTCTCTGTCAAATAGATCTGGATGTTAACCCCTCAAGAACTGGTGCCTCGAATTTTGGGGACAAACTACTTAGGCGTAAAGCATTTTTTTCAGTTCCGAATGGGTTAATGTTAGTGCTTGTTGTATCAAGTACATAAGATGGCCTGGCATTTACGTTGTCTGCCTACTCTCCTTACAGCAATAGTTCCTGGTACATTGTAGTATCGCTGTGTCGTAGTTTTGTGACGGCGGCGCTATGACATACTACTGCTGTCGTAGTGTCTTTACGAATAGGAGTACCGGTTGACACAACACGGACACTGGGTGGCCTCGATATCGACTGGTAAACAAATTGAAGCACAAACACACTGCACTGGTGTCATACTGACTACTACTATGACGTCCGAGTACTGTAGTAGTACTGTAGTGTGTTGACCTCTGCGGGCGAATGTTGCACCCATTCCGCTCGTTAGTTTTATTAGCACGCCAGTCACAGCTCAGTCAGGTAACTTGACTGACAGGCCGTTTGGACTACCAGTTAGTTGGTTGGTAGGACATGGAAACATCTTTGCCCTTTTGCACTCTCCTCACAGAGACAGCCGACGCCCCCGATGGCCTACGATGATAGCGCCCAAACCTCTCGCACGCATGCCATTACACCTGTACGGTACGCGCTGCAAACAAGGTGCATTCCGTGACTGACTGTGAATCCACCCAAGAGGGATTCGTTTCTTGTGATAAACTCGCTTACAGATAGCGCCTACGGGTGCTACTACAACAACTACTGTAGTAGTTAATCGTAGCATGTGCAAGCGTGAGCGTGTCGACGACGAAAGAAAATGCTGAAAGACGCGTGCTATGATAGAGGTATCACTTTTTGGCTTAATTTTGTTTCCGAATGATAATGATGCTCCTTAGCCCAAACTCGTCCGACGTTGATTCTTGCGTTGTAATATCTTCATACTAGAGTCAGGCCATGTAATGTTCAGTCGGGTAGCACTTTTATCTTCTTCCAAAAGCTTTTTTCCGGCGACGTATGGAGCTCCTCAACAAACAGGGCGCGCCTCTATCGCAGCATGCGTCTGAACTAATTTTCTTCACTCGGCAAAAGGTGAAGGCATGCACCGGCGTATAGGCGACGGGGCAGAAGTGCCCGTTATCTACGATGTGAGCGCGGATCTGACACGAAAAAGGGAGGTATCGCTGAAGACGGAGGGGAAATACGATAGATGAGATGGAAATACAAGAAGAACTGTACCCCGCAGTACTTTCTCTCGGATAGGCAAACCATTGTAGAAAACCACCCTGATTGACGTTAACGAGGTCAAGATAACCCACAAACAGACCAAGCAGAGTGAACACACATAATTGTCGCTGGGGTAGCAGCAGGAGGATACACACGCACTTTTGTTAATAGACGCGTCAGGTTACGTTGGGCTCGTACCCACTGCGCAACACCGAGTCAGAGCTCTATGCTCGGCGGTGGAGTCAGTAGGTGAAGCGGGAGGTATTCCCCACGCAGTAGGTCTATATGGGGTGCAAGAGGGGGCGTGGTAGGCGCACCGAGAGGCGCACCAAGAGGTGCGGTAGTCTGCAACATGGGTAGGACGGTGTATGCACGACGGGGTTCGCAAGCCCTGGCTGTACCTGCGCCATTATGGGTGCAAACGGTGTGGTGCATGCACGGTATCACAGGGACGGGGAAAACATTGTCGCCATAGCGGGCGCAAGCAGAGGGGCCTGGTGAATGAGCAGCGCGATGAGGGGGGGTTAGTGAGGTCAGCGGGTGCAGCGGACGGGGTGAGATGGATGCACGGAGGAATGGATGTCACCACGACAGGCGAGAGTGTCTTTCGGTGGTTGACAGGGTAAGCACAGATGCGGCAGCAGATGGACGGAAGTGGGTGTAGGGATATAAAAAACAGGCTTCGGATACTTCGAGTTGGCTAATACCACCATGGCAGCTGGGTATTGGTGGAGATGCGGTGAGTAGTAACACTCCAAATCAAGTAGAACCGTAAGAAGCGGCCGTTCTGCGACCTAGTAGTGCTAACCCTACGGCTTCAACACACATGTGTACGACGCTTGCTTCATATTGTTGTTGACGTTCCTAACTGCTTCTACTGCTGAGAATATGGTCCCAATCATACGTCTATTACCCTTGATCGAGTGCGGACTCGTTTCAGTCTCCCAATGCCATGCTGGCCAGGGTGACGCTGACACGCGAGGGCACCTTTAAGCCAAAGCGTTCTACAGGTACACAAACAATTACCATCGCCCACCGATTCCTTCGCCGGCTACGTCATCCGTGCCCCCCCCCCGCGATCAATCCCCACGTCCTCGTGTTTAACGACTGGAACAAACCCTTTTTTGCTTCTCGTCCCCCCATACGAACTTGTTCCCCGCACTCTCTCGTAACGTACAGTATGCATACGTATACCAATGACGCGTGCTACGATATATGTACTGTAGAGGTATACCGTTTTCTGGCTGAAACGTTTTCTGAAGGACGGGGCTCCTTAACCCAAGCTCGTCGGAAATAAATTATTGTGTCTTGCAAATCTGTTTCTCGGGTCACCCCTTTAGTTCCCCTCTAAAGTCGTTTTTTGGGGTGACTTACTATTAGTATAGAGCTCCTCACAATAAGTCACCACCCTCGGAAGGCAGAAGTGGTGCACCTTTACCGTAGCATGCGTCCACTTTCGGATGATATGCCGCAATCTCAGGGATGGTGTCAATAGCCTCCTTTCGAGGTGTTGAAGGACGCATGTTGCGGTAGGGGTCCACCTATTCTCTCACGTAATAAGAAGCCCGACTTACTTTGAACACTGCATCTCTACCCAAAACCTACCGACTCCGAGAATCATCGTGAACCCCGGCGAACGATCCCATGGATACCGTACCGTAAATATATTTGACGAGTGTGTGGTTCCACTGTTTTGGTTGGGTAGTTCCTCCAGCGATGGGCATACTAATAGTCAGTAATAGTCCGTAACAAAAAAACAAATCGGTCAGAACTTGATACTTGTATCGTAGCACGCGTCGAACACATGTTGCCTCATTTAGTTGTTGCCATTTCGAAAGAGCCGCAGCTTTCGTTTTGCTGTGGCCTTGCGATGTATTGAGTCCTGCTCTGCCTCGCCATCTTCGTCAGATCTCCATACACTATCTAGCAATTGTCAGGATACTATACTGTAGACACATGTTACACCTGATAGTACGGAGTGCTATAGTTTTATCCATGGATGGGCGGAAACGGAAACCGCAGTACTACGAAACTATCAAAAGCTGGAAGCAGGGTTCGTTCAGGAAGTGAGTGTGTTCTCCCGTGTCAAAACTATATCTGCGCGGCGTTGTGGTTCAAGTATGAGGGCATACGAGGCATGGCGAGGCTATAAGGAGGCCCTTGGAGGGATAGCTTCCCATGTTCCTCGGTGCTACATAACGACCTCCTGCGATTGTCGGTGGACACCCATCCTGGGGGGTTCAACCCCATATATATATGCCTTCAACGGACGCCGCAGCACAGCACAGCAATCGGCCTTTGTTTTATTGCTCTCATAGGAACACTACCACCCATGAGTGTGTATATATATACCTGGTGGCCAATTACTTCCTGTCATACGGGTGACCACCTGGCGAGTGGTCGCCCTCGCGCTTGGCAATCGGCCAAAGCTAGAGAGATGGCTGACAACGCGGAATACCTAGATATTTTTGCCCCAGACCCCACCGCCTAAAGGTACACTATTATGAACATCGCCACGTTCCAGGAAGGGGGCCAGCCCCGACCAGGGAGAAACCCCACGGTAGGTAAGGGTGGTGGCTTATTATGTAATGGGCTCCATTCATGAGGAAAACAATACCTTCCTGCCGCATGCCACAATAGAGGTGCACACCATTCTTTTTTTCTGAGCTCCGCATAGGAGGGGTGTTCTCATACTGACAGCAAGCCAAAACATGATTTTGGAGGAAAATGCAAACGCTACCCATTGATCAATCCCATTACCTAACTGTACTATGAAAACTATAACAACACGAGGATTAGTGTCCGACGAGTTTGAGTTAAGGAACCCGAACCCGATCATTCGGGAAGCGCTTTAGGAAAACGTGTTCCCGCTATCGTAGTGCGAGTCCTCAACCGAAACATGACCGCGAAGGACCTTTGTTCACGCAACCTCCGCCCAACCTCTATCTATACGCCCTGGTCCCTACTACCTCGAACGCGGTAGGTAGACTAACCGGTAGTTGCCCACATAAATGGCTTCCAGCGGTCGGAAACTGTTGGGTTCAAGAGTGCAGCTCCATTTCTTGGGATTCGTCCTATTTCCTTGGCGGGCCCCTACGCCCGCGCCCAGGAACCCTTAGCCCCACCCCTTGAGCGATCGTGTGGGCGGGAGGGGGGATCGAATGTTCTAAAATTTTGTACCGGCAATATATGTCTCGAAACGTTTCTACACAGACAAGGGGTTCGTGGTACAATGGTCACGGTCCCACTGCTGTCGCTCCCGGCTGGTGGTTCGTTTGGCGTTCGAATCTACGTGGTAACATAAGAAGGGTCGGCATTGCCTACTGTATCATAGTTTTTTTTCTCGTGTTGTCGTCTAGATTTTTCATGGTTCTAGAAGAAAACCCTTTCGGAAGTATGAAAGTAGAACCGGGTTAAAGAAACATTGTTCGAACTTCAAACGTACCACGAGGTACGTATATGAAGACATAATCATTTACTCCGCGGGTGCACGGATGAGTTTGTTCGGAAACCCTTCGTCGAAGTTTTTAACGCGTTAGACACCCCCGACAAGGCGGATGGGAGGATGGGGACCACCTGATACCCTCCTCTCACTATCTCTACGACTTCCCAGTATCAAGCAGTGGATGCAACGTCTCAAAGGGAACGATATACGGCAATAAGTTCCGCCCTGCTGGAAGAGCCGTCTACGATACTGTAAAACGGCAAGAAGGGGACAACATGGAGCCGTCCTGACATAGGAGGGCGGTAGGGGTCTGTCCCCGTCCCCGCTAAAGGTAAGGCCCTTCCTATAAGCCTGAACAGTCCAACAAGGGGGTAGGTACTGTAGATATCCGCTCGCCCCCTAAAGAAAGGAACGAAAGATGACCACCCCCGAGAATAAACGGTGGCGGTTGAAACCCACCACCCACCCTGTCCGTCTCGAAAGGGATGCGTGGCCAATGGTTAAATGACGAAGGCAATGAACAAATGAGCCCCCCCCACCCCCTACAAGCAAGGCCTGCCTGGTTGATGATAAGCCAACGTTTTCCGTCCGGGCATCGTAGGGATGCGAGGGTCTATGGTCGTGCGACTACGTCCATGAACGACATGAGTACACCTCCCCCTGCTAGAGGTAAGGCCTTTTCCATAACGCTAAACAGCCCACGAAGGGGACGGCAGATACCTCCCCCCCCCCGCTGCTAGAGGCAGGGGCTCTACCATAGTACTGAATAGTTCATAAAGGGGGCGACAGAGACCCCCCACAAAAACAAAACAAAAGAGACGGCAACGAACACCCCTACTAAAAACGGGGACGCCCCCCCTTCCCTTGCTGGAATCAAGGCCTTCCGAACGTATGTAATATTTTCTACGATTGTCAGCGGCCATAGGACATATCATACATACGTAGCTACTAAGCTTCGCCGCCCATATTTTGGGATATCCAAACCAATGCACTTGAGTAGTGGTACGTGATAGACGTAAGAGGTAGTACATTGCTAGAGGTATGAGCTCGACCTTCAGGTGGACCAGAAGTCCCTGATTGGGCTTGGGATCGGCACGCTTGGTTGGATATACACTGCTCGAAAAAGATGGAGAGGGAGCCACCATACCTCGCGGACGCCTCCGCTGTCGACGCCAAAGTTGTCAGGCAGCATTGGTTCGGTACGTTGTATTAGGTCCGTTCAGCTTGGATACAAGTACAGGTTCGTCAACTTCAATGCAGATATATTTCGTGACACACCTTCGCTCGCTAAAACCCTTATGTAAGGACCAATCCATCAAGGAGACCGAACAAACCACTGACCGTCAACTGGTGTAATTTGACGCATACTTTCTCTATGTAAGTTTTCTAATATGTGCCAGGAATTTCCTACACCCCTGATGTCGGCGAAGTCGTTGAATTTTTTTCTACACTCGCATACTCACGGCACTTCTATTAATAGGTGGGCGTCAAGATATGCAGGCGGGAGATTTTGGGGCGTGAAAACTAATGCAGCCATCAAATAAAGCTGGAGTTACAAACAGCCTACATGCGTAAGAACCCTGCCCTGACGCAAACGGATATTTGGGTAAGGGGTGTCGCATACTGTGGTACTGTTGCGGTACTCGAGGGAATGCCTGACTACGGTACGATTACGCGCGCTGCACTGCAACGCGGCTATCTCACTCTCTGTACAGCAGTACAAAACACCTAATAAACGAAGAGCAACAAAGAAAAGCAGGCCGAGTATTACAGGAAAATATTGAACTCGGCAGTCCTTATGCTGACGTTCGTGTAGAACGTACCCATTCTCGAGTAAGACATCTGGTTTGAATCAGATTCCATGTCCCTTATAAGGTGTCCTGTACTGCTGTACTGCTGTATGCACATTTACAATCGTACAAGATCATGCGGCGCACATTACTTTGCAGCAAGTCGGAACACGCCGTAATAGTTACAATGTGGAACACTCGAGCAACCCCCTCGGCACTGTCAAACGAACTACACGATACACCGCTAAGCATAGGGGAGCCTTTTGGTTTTCCCTCCTTCCGGAAGGCGGGGGTAGGCGTGTGCTACGATAGAGGTAGCACGTTTTGGGTGGAACGCTTTCTGAATGATCGGGCACCTTCACCCAAACACGTCGGACTTTCATTCTTGTGTTGCAACATTTTTCCTATTAGACTCGGGTCATGTACGTTTTCGTCGGGTAGCACTTTTATTTTCCTCCAGAACCGTGTTTTCAGAGTGGTATGGAGCTCCTTAAGTTATTAGGAGCTCAGAAAAAACATGGTGCACCTCTATCGTAGCATGCGTCGGTATCCAAACCCCCGTGCTCCCCTGGGTATTAGTTTTCGTACCGGGCATGTGAATAATTGACGCACCTTGTGAAGATGTGTTGTCGTGCCTTACGATCCAACGAAGCATCGACGCGCTCACGGAACCCGAACCTAAAGCAGCAGACACTAGATGGGGACTCGCTCGTCGGGCGCGTAGGAGTGGAAGCGACACCTGCGTGGATATACATAATGTACAGTACACTTTCGGCCCTCTCATAAGAAAGTACCGCACAAGAAAATCAGCCTGAACATTACGGGGGAAATAAGAAAGTCAACAGCTATTATACTGCAATTTAGTGTGGGACACACCCCTTTCTCTAATAAGAAAGTCAGCCTAAGCCCGATTTCTGGTTTCTTATGAGCGGGGCGGTACTGCTGTACTGTTGTACACTCGTGCTACGATCGAAGTAAACCATGTTTTTTTTTTTCTGAGCTCTTCACTTGAGCAGCTCGCTAACCTCACCGAAACAAATGTTTTGGAGGAAGTATACTAAAAGTGATGCCCGACGAGCAATCCCACGAATGAAGCATACTACAAAAAAGAATTGCAACACAAAAATGAAAGCCCGACGATTCAGGTTAAGAAGCCCGATCATTCAGAAACCCATTTCAGAAAAAAAAAGTATATACCTCAAGCGTATAGCACACGTCAGTACACTTCATATAATTTCGAAATTATTCTGTGTCACGCAGCCATTGCTCGTGTTAGTATCAGTGAGTGTGCATCCAGCTTCGTTGGCATACTATCGAGAGCTCTGCGTCGACCGGCTGCGCCGAGAATATACGCTGGGGGGGCTCGCCGCGGTCGATCGGGGCATACATACGTTGGCCTTCGAAAGATTAGTACCGGTATATCTACTGTTGTAGTAGTACTGTAGACGGAATCTTTAAGATAGCGCGGTCGACCGCATTACTTCACTTTTTGTATCTACTTCCATGGACACACTAGGTAATTACTTCCCAGGGAGAAAATTACCGTTGTAAGAGGGCCTTCGGCCACTATTATTAATAATGTAATGTGGCTCAGCGCTGCGCGCTACACGGTTTCGAATACCCCACTTGTCCACGATTTCGAAATGAGGATGGACCCACGTTGGGTGGGACGGTTTACCAAGTGGGACCATCATCGAAGGAGTGAAATCGTGAAAGCTTCCCTCGCTTCCATGTAAGACCATTTCCACCGATGTTGAACTTGTTTCCGTGGAGGAAGTGTAAATACACGTACTTGCATATCATCTTTTGGAATAAGCAAGAAATTGTTCTTGTACGGTATTCGGCGAAAACTAGTTTCGAACTTGCACTGTGGAAATATATTGAAAGTAAAAATACTTCGATGGAAGTAAAATTATTTACTTCCGTGGAAGTTTAACTTCCATAGAAATCGAATTCACACGAATGGATGTAAAAGTGTACTTCCATGGATGTAAAAAGGTGAAGGAAGTTGAACTTACTTCCTCCATGGAAGTGAACAAAAAACTTCTACGATGGCTACTTCCATGGGAGTAAACTAAGAAACAGCTAATAATGTGGGAGATCGCGCTAGCGTGAAGAACCCGGACAGCCAGCGGGGATGCGCTGTGCTCGTAACCCCTATGCCAATGTACCGTACGAACACGTTGAACACGTTCATAATATTGTACAGGTGTACTGTGCTAGTAAACCTGCTAGAGAAATTCCCAACGGTGAAGATTGTTCATGGAACACACAACAGCGAGTATGTGGGATGGAATACTATCACAGCAAATATATGTATATATTAATAGTAGGATCCCATGGTATAGATGGCCGGTAGATCTCCCGAATGAAGTTTGAAAACATCTGCCGGATGTATCACGGAATACCCGAAGATTCCCGGTACGGTGTCCACAAATAAGACCACAGTTCGAACGACCGTTACTATCGTGGCCTTCACTAATCGCAAGGCGCGCGAGAGAACAGCACCAAGGACGAAAACAAACCCGACTTACATATAATGGGAAGGCTGGACCAACTTATTATCATCTGCCTCGTGATACATGAAATAGCATGCTGAAGAACAGGCACCGCAGGTGGTGCCTACGCAGAGAGGTGGGCGCCCCTCCCCTCCTTATGCACATTGTGGGCGTAAACAAGTCAATCCGTGTTTGTGGAGACATTAAACGCTGTACTTCGAAGTATATAGCACAACTATGTTTAGGAGTGTACCCAATTCAAAGTGGATCGACACTCCGTGGGGTTTGTTTGGTGAAGTATTGAACTTCTTCACAACAACAATGGTTTTGAGAAAACCCAACCTACGTACTACGTGGTGTCGGCAACTTCTTCCCAATCCGGTACGCTATTGGGTGCGTTATACAACATTGTTGGGGTCCCTCCCATCTGCCTCCTATACTGTGTGTACCACCTGGTGGGTTTTGCCATGGATTCTGAGGAGAGTGCCGCCGGTACTAAGAAATTGTTACTCGGGCCGAAACGCTTTCACAATCGAGTTAATCGAGTTGTACCAGGTATCATGCCAGGTACTTACATGCCAACGATAGCACTTACTTGGTACTTGTACTTTAAAACTTACGTTTGACCCTTTTATAACTGCAGTCCCGTTTTGGGGACAAAGCACTCTAATTCTAAGTAATTTGTCCCCAAAACAGGACTCCAGTCCTATAAGGGTTAAACTTAAACTTATAGGTGGTTGTGTGTACCGTAGGTTCTTTTTTACTTTTTACTAGTATTTACTATGGTTCCCCCGTAATGACGGCAATAGTGTACAAGTAAGTGGTGGTTAAGTCTTGTAAACGCTTGCGCCATGGTAGACGAGGTGCACCCTGTTTGTTTTTCAGCGGCCCCTCACTTGATGATCTCTAGGGTGCTATTAATAATAACTCGAAAAATGAATTTAGGCAAAAAAAAAGGTGGTAGGTGTCATAACCCCATGAACAATCCCGAGGGCCTAACTGCTGTACAATGCACAACAGTGCAACAATCCCGAGGGCCTAACTGTACAATGAACAATAATGCAACAATCCCGAGGGCCTAACTGTATACAATGAACAATAATGCCACAATCCCGAGGGCCTAACTGTACAATGAACAACAGTGCAACACGATAATGAGACAATTCCGTCGATTTTGGGTTATTAACCCCTTAAGAACTGGTCCCACGTATTTGAGGACAAAACTACTTGAAATTAGTGTGGGGTATTGTTTTCAAGTCCTGAATGGGTTAAGGAGCCCCTCCCGTCATTCTGAAAACTTTTCATCCAGAAAGTGCTACGTACCTCGATCGTGTATAGCATGCATCTATCTGATATTCCGGGTCAATTGGGACGTAAAGACGTAGGGGGCCATCATGTTTCCGTTGCTCATTTGTTTCAACCCATCCATGCAATCTTCTTATGCAGCCCGACCAGGATGGTTCCAACTTTTTATAGGAACTTTTCGGTTACTATATATAATAGATCTTTCCATCGATCCATCATCCATCTCCCCACCACGTCACTACAAAAATAATTTACCACCCAGCATAAATAAACTCATTCATGTTTCTCCCCCTCTTATTTCCATCCTCTCTTTTTGTATTTACTGACTGTCTGTGTCGCTCATGGCCATATCCGTACAACCTCTGTCGTATTGGATGGCTCTCCTCGTGAGGAGAGTACTCGATGAAGGTCGAACCGTACGTCAGTAAGCGGCGCAGTCGCCGTTGATACACCCTGACGACCCAAACGCCTGCAAGTGTCCACAGCGGTAGGCTCTCAGTAATTCTTCTCAATCCCGCAAACCGAGGGATGCTTCATTCAGCACAACATAATATATATATATACTTCGTATTTCATACACGTTTGCTAGGTAAGTGACGTAGCGAACTTGCTATCGTTGAAGTGGGGATACATCAGCCGGGCAGGCGGCTGCCCAACGTACATGTCTGTGTATGTTCATCAACCAACATCGAGGTAGTAGTACAAACGATATGGTAACCGTCGTAAACGATGGTCCCATTTAGTACCACCTATCACAGTGGTAAATAGAGTTCTTATTGACCCCGATCGCAGGTACAATTATTTGAGGTGCTTGTTGTCTCTTCGCCGAGCAAAGAAAAAGGTTGTCGTCGGAGGGAAAGTTATGTCCCTTGTGTTGGAATATACTGGTAGTATGACGCAACCCTAAGGAATTTACGATAAAGCGCTTGTGCCTGTCAACCACTCCTTCCTTCTCTTCGACGAACGGGCGCAACACCACGGATACCACGCAACCAATGGTAGGACACCCCCTGGGCCAAATTGAGAGCCTATTATCTCTGATACCAGGCGAAAATGGTGGGAAGGAGTCGTCGAGGCCTTTCCGTAAACAAGCTCGTCGCTCGGCGTCTGTTTGCGTCTGCCCCGCTCCGTTGTTGACTAAATCGGCTTCGACATTTATTCGTCCAAGCAAGGGTGTATGTGTAACCTTGCGCGCTATCGTGCCTGGTATACGGTGGACCGGTTCACCAGGTAGGTAGTAAACATACACGCATACATACATACATACATACATACATACATACATACATACATACATACATACATACATACATACATACATACATACATACATACATACATACATACATACATACATACATACATACATACATACATACATACATACATACATACATACATACATACATACATACATACATACATACATACATACATACATACATACATACATACATACATACATACATACATACATACATACATACATACATACATACATACATACATACATACATACATACATACATACATACATACATACATACATACATACATACATACATACATACATACATACATACATACATACATACATACATACATACATACATACATACATACATACATACATACATACATACATACATACATACATACATACATACATACATACATACATACATACATACATACATACATACATACATACATACATACATACATACATACATACATACATACATACATACATACATACATACATACATACATACATACATACATACATACATACATACATACATACATACATACATACATACATACATACATACATACATACATACATACATACATACATACATACATACATACATACCGGTATGATACATACTTCGGAAGTACATACATACGTAGGAGCCGAAAAATTGAAACAGGTTGTCAAGGTAAAACGGTATAGGACACGTAAAATTATAAACAGGAAACATGTTCCAGTCTGAATTTCTTATCCGGGAGAAATATGGTGTTTTCCACACTAGTTTCAATACAGCGATTCCCGAAATTATTGTTTCCCTCTAATCTCAGCCTGAATTTATCATTTATTTGCCTCGGTCTTATTGGGTGTCTCATACTGTAATACGTTCATACAGAGGGCGCCCGTCCTTAGGAAATTCGCTCGCAAGAGCCTGAATGAGTGAGTTTCGCCTTCACAACACATGAATAAGTGTTTAGCCCTTAAGGACTGCAGACCCGACGTGGGGACAAAACACTTGGAAAATGAGGTGAAATATTTGCGTCTGTACAGTGCAGTACTGAAAAGGCCGAAAACACACACATACGGTAAATAATTTTATCCGAGACGGAACGGAACGGAGGTGGCGCTGTTTTGACATGTTTGGGGAAACAAAATTGAAGACCGGACGGCAACATGATGAACGTGCATAGTGGGCTCGACAAAACGGAACTGTGTGACAGCAGTGTGGGTGCACAAGTTTATCGGCAGGACGGGACGATCTACCACATTATTTGACTTTCGAGTTTACTTCCATGATAGTTTACACGGAAAAAAAAAAAAAAACCCCATGGAAGTAAAATTTAATTCCACGAAAGTTTCACTTACGTGGAAGGTAAATTAGAATTCCATGGAAGTTTGTGGAAGTGAACGTTTTACTCCCATGGAAGTGTTTTTACTTCCATGAAACGTGTTTTTTTCTTCCGGGTGATTCAATTGGAAGTACATTCAAATTTTACTTCCATAGAAGAAAAACATAAAGGCGAGGGCACAAACTCACCCCCTGCTCCCGGATGGTACACCGTCCCACCCAACGTGGACCCATCCCGATCACCAAAACGTGGATCAATTACAAACTTGATATATTAAACTGTATAGCGCGCAGCGCAGAACCATGCTAGACCTGTCTAGTGGCCGAAGGCCCTCTTCAAACGGAAACTTCCACGGAACCGTAAATTACTGTTTACTTCCAATAAAGTTTTTACATACTGCCTGTAAGTCAATTTACTTCCCTGAAAAAATGTGTTTAGTTTCTTTAACGGAAGTAAAATTAAACTTTAATGGAAGTAATAAAACACTTTTTTCATGGAAGTAAACATTATTACTTTCATGAAAGTCTCCACATCAGTCAATTTACTTCCATGAAAGTTTATATACTTCCACATGGAAGTATTTTTATATACTTACATGTGGAAGTAAAAACACTTTCATGGAAGTAAATCCGTTTCCATGACAAAAAACAACTTTAATAGAAATAGAACTTTAATTCCATGAGGAAAATTTTACTTCTTCCATGAAAGTACATGAAAATAGACAAATAAAGTGGTAGACCCGGACGGGACGGTCAAGTATACTGAGTTTTGTTTTTTCATCACGAGACGAGACGGTAACAAACTAGTTTTGTGCAGGGATGCTTATTTCTCCACCCGGAACCCAAATATTTGCGGGAAACAGACTTTTTCAGTATTCCTTACACGTTCCTCTATTTTCCGATTTCAGGGGAAAAGGCGTTTTTTTTTAGGGGACTTGAACTACACCATGCTCGGGTGGCCTCCGCTCCTCGCCATCAGTTTTTTTCAACTCAATCTGCACAGTATATACAATATATCATGATACAAGTATGTTGAGGTGTTCGCACTAGAACGTCACACATGTGTACGCAACACAATCGACAGCGTTAAACAACAAAAAGCGGGGGGTTTCATTCTATACGGAAGCGTTAGGTTCCGGGGATAGGGTACGTCAAAGGTATTTCCTCTGAAAATGTATTACGTCGAGCCCTATTAATTTCGGGTTTTACCGCTGCCGGGAAATACGCATCCCTGTAACTTATCACGACGGGACACGGAACAGTACATACAAATAGTTATCCACGACGGGACTTGGCGGAATGTGTACCAAACACAATACTGTTTTGCGACGGGACGTGACGGTAAACACGTATATTTTCACTACGGGGTGTGAGGGTATTACCTGCTGAGCTATATAGGGGCAACACATCAATTGATTACTCAGGGTAATCCTTACAACGGATGGGTTGAAACAGCATTTATTTGTGTTTTCATTTAATTTTGGTGTGATTTGTAATTCCGTACGCTAACTTACAAGTTCCTCTATTACTACATATAATTTGTGACATCTATGTTTTGTGATTAACGCATGATTTCCTCGATAATCTCGTAAACATTTAATATTGTCATAGTGTAACAGACTTATTACACATATTATAGTTTGGAAACTGAAAGTTGTAATTCTGTAAATTATAATTGTGATTTGCTATTTTGGAAACTTCAAATTACGAAAAATATACAAATCATGATATACATATCATATCACTTATGAATGGATCGGCACACCTAACCGTGTACGTATCGTTAAGAAGAGCTCACATACCATAATAAGTGCAAGACCAGACCAAAGCCACTTGCACACAGTATTCCTGTGTTTTTATCAAGGTCTAGACGACCGTCCACCAAAGGCCGGAACTGCCGTCTCCTGACATATTTGATAGGAAGAAGTATTGACAGTATCTTGACGGGAGAAAGTGACGGCAACAGCGAGACGGGACGGTAGGGCAGGTGATGATGGCGGGATGGGGCGGCAGGCGCAGGTTTTGGATGGCCGGACGGGACGGTAGAGGCAGGCGTAAACGGCGGGACGGGACAGTAGGGATCGGTTTTGTCGGTGGGGCGGGATGGTATAAAAGGATGGATTCCTCGCCGGGACAGAACGAGACGGTACGACGAGCCAACAAGTAGTAGGAGTGAGACTGTCGAAAGGACGGCGCGGGACAGTGGGACCATGCTAACGATGGTTTAGCCGTCGTCTTGTTCGGTGCAGTCTACCGTCAACACTGTTCCGTGAAAATTCCCGTCTACATAGCCTTGCGTAATTTCCTCGTCGATTTCAACACAATTTCTTAGATACAATGTACTGACATTGTGCGAACGGGTGTCAAACGCGAATTCCCAAAATATAAAATAATGTTTCGGCAAAGAACGCTTTTCAATCAATGCATCGATTGTTTTTGTTCTCTTGAGCGCTTGCGAAGAGACATACATATATATTACGAGCATACCTGGTATCATACATCAGCATGCATCACTGGTACCACTTTGTCCTCGTACGTAATGAGTGTTTGGATTACATATTAATCTACAAACGGCCGTTATATATTTTGAGACGGAGTGATAACTCACAATATATTCACACCAGTTAGTAAACGAAGAGCTTCAGGACCCCAGGTATATACATATTCTCCTCTTGCCTACCTCTACCGACTGCGTCTGCCGTACACGCTTGTAGCCACAGCCGCGACGCAATCGACACGGTCTACGTTAAGCATGTCAACTACTTCTGACTGTCTTTCCCCCCAGTACCGACTGCCGGTTTCCCCCTGCCTGCTTCGGTGAACCTCTTGGTTAACAAACCTGCCCCCCCCCCCCCCCCCGCCCTTCCGACTGTACCCCGCGTCTGTTCTTCGTGGGTTGGCTCTGCCATTACCCGCGCACCCATCGTCATGCTTGTTTCCGTGCTACATGCGCCTAACAACGGTAGCTTCATGCTACACACGCTTTGGTATTCCTCGACAAGCACATTGTCGTAGTCTGTCGTAAACGCTATGTGTCCGCTACTGACTCCGGCGAGCGGTCACGTACGTCACCAGTCCACCCCATCTACGTATGTACTCATCTCAGTCTCATGAGTACTCCACGTTTTACTAAATAGTGGTCTCGAGCAGCTACGTAGTAGGTGGTCTCGGCTTGGATTCTCGTAGGCGAACGCCATCCGCATCCACCGTCATCCCGATGGCTGCGTCTTCTCGCGGCATGCACTATGTCGTCTTTGTCGTCCAGTAGAGTCAGCGGGCCTCTCTTCGGCTGTCGAACTTGCGGCCAACGTATGTGGCGTGTTCTTCCTAAACTACAGCAGTACAAATTATCCTCCTCTGCAAGGGCGTGCAGTACCATCCTCTGTGCTGGCGACATCAGTTACAAACATTATACATACCTAGTAAGCAGTATTTTATCTATACGGCCGGTTGAATAGGGCCGATGCCCCAGTATCCTTACTTTATATGTTTTGTCGGGAATTCGACAGACTCTGGAATGGGTTTGGTTTACGTAGAGTTGTGGAGATGTGGGGATATTTATATAAATCTTATTTTATGAATTGTCCTCGCTGGTCAGTCTTTTGTTTTGGATCGGCTGGTAGGAGTGCTCGATTCGGTGCAGGCAGGGCAGGTCTTCGAGGCTCGCCATGGCCGCGATGTTGTCTGTTTTACCCTTTTTTGCTCCAGCAAGTACACGATTTGTTTTCTTCGCTTATTGTTTTTTTCACCCGACGAAACAACGGGCATTGGACTCGGTTGTCTACCGTTTTGTTTTTAGTTAATACACCCGACCTCCTGCGTATACACGGCCTGGCCACGGGTGCGAGTATACTCAAAACGCACACGATTTTGTTCCTTCGTTTTTTGCTTTGATCTTATAGATCCACTGCCCAAAACGTTTAGTGGAATGCTTCATGCTTAGCTAATAATACAGATCCTATATCTGCACCTCATGCGAAATATGTACTAAGCACGCTTCTTCGTTCGTTCCCACAATCCCAAATATGGCCGACCCGCCATTGGAGCGGAGAGTCCCATCCAAAATCCTAGCACGCAGTACCCTGTAGTGCCTGTCGAATCGCTTACGACAGGTGGGATTCGCCAGGTGGGATTCATCAGTCAGCGTGGTATTTGTGTGTGAGTGTGCGGAGTAGTGCCGATTGCCGCCATTATGTCGGTGTTGTTGGCGGGAACATACCGCCACTACAGCAGAGGAACCACTACTTCATAAAGAAGAAGCTCGGAACACCCACCCGCGCACAGGAAGCAGCAAGCTCCTGCGCTGACTCTATCCGCAGCGCCAGAGAAATATTGAACCATGGTTCGTGGTGCATTCCGGTATTTGGCATTCGCTGCATGCTCGCAGAGGGGAAGGAATTGTTTTGGGCGAAAAAATATGTTTTTGAATGGATTATAGCACAGTTCAGTTATTTGTCAGGTCAGTTTCGGAGAGGAGGCAGCTTGGTTGCGTTTCGGATGTGGCCTTGGGGCATCGGGTTCAGTTCCTTATTCTTCTGGGCTGCCGTGCAGATAATTAATTGCCAACCCATATTTTCCCATTTGTAATTCCTAAGGCATCTTCGAGTTCAGCGAAATGCGTACCTACCTGCATATGTCGTTCTTGAAATAATAACTCAGCCTGAAATTCCTACCTCCCCAAATTGTTTGATACCCTGATACGGTTTGTTATGTGCTTTTATGCTGGTGATGTATACTGTTCCTGCGGCGCGAGCAATGATCACAGTTCGATTCGAGGCGACGAGGAAACGAAGAAGGGTGCTGGCGCCTTCGCACGAGCTAAGCTCATTGTTGACGAGTGCCAACCACGAGAAAAGTCGGATGACCTACACGGAACCACGCGGTGTCGTGCCCTCCCTGTTTGGAGACTCCGGATATGTTGGAGTCTCGCCAAGCAAGGATTAGATGCATTACGAACTGGGAAAGTGGACGAAAAGGCAGTACGAGCTGCTGCAACTATCTAGAGCACGGCAGTCTAGCCACGGCCAATCAGGCCTTGTTCCCTTTAAAGCTCATAGGGTGGGGGACGTGGTATGGCACATGGAAGTATTATTCTCTTGATCGAGGATCACATGGGCCGGTGGCAACGTGATGCAGTTATTATTCTAAAGGTCAGGACGTCAGGACTACAAGACACCTCTGAACCCGTTCCACTATCGTACCAGTATATGGGATCCGCGAATAATTTACAATATTACTGTAGTAACAGTTGTATACTCATCCCACACAGACCGTGCGCATTTGTTTTGGGTCAGGCCGGCATAGAAACGCTTGGCCGGTCTACGCGCTAGTACGCACCATTACAGGCACGAAGGGAGGCGTTAACAGGGTGTCGGGGTTGGCTGGAACAGTAGTGATGCCCAGTAGAAGGAGACTGACTCAGGCACCAAGCACGCACCAGACAGGGCCCACCACGTGACGAAAAAACGAGCTCACTATTCCTAACCCTCGTAAAGCATAATAGTATGATTTTGCGGAGACGTGTGCACGGGTGATATTACGGGTGCGCGGCAACAGTTAGTTAAAACAATCCCCTACAGGTTGTACGCGTTTCGGATAATAAGGCTTTCGGTTTATTGTGATGTCAACGTTGAGCATACCATATCGGTTATATTATAGGTGATCCGGGTGGCGTTCCTCGCTGAGCACAGATGCTTAGCTGCAAATACATGCTAAAGTGTTTGAAAATCTCAGCCTGAAATTACTAACTCCCAGACCCTTAACACATATAGATATATGTCGCGTACTGTACTCTGTATAAGACAACGCGATAGATAGAGGGACGGGACAATTTGACAAATAAGCAGCACGCGACCCCCCGGCGAGCCAACAAGCAATGCGTGAAGCGCCAAACGGTTTAGGTACCTTGGGAGCACAAGACACTAGAAGTCGATTGCTGACACTCGCATGGAGAGCGGAATAATTCCTTCTTTGTTGCGGAGGGAACCGTACGTACGCGTCTTCGTGTATATTTGCTATACACTGTACACCGCGTTATTCGGGGCAGCTGACATTAGCAGCGGCGTCACCTTGTTTCCAGGGGTGGGTGTTCCAGTAGAAACGCTCAAAGGTTGTTGATCTCACATCTCGACTAGAATAGCGTATAAATTCTACAGTATACTCCGTCCAGCATTAATAGAATACCATATGGTATACCGTACCAGATATACTAATGTGGCGTTTCTCGAGGGATCTCCCCCGGAGAGAGCCGATAGATAAGACCATATATATAGATGTATGCAAACATAATAATTAGACCCGCGTGTAAGGCATGTTTCGTTGACGAGACGGGGTAATATTCAAGCCGATATATACCCAAATATGTATACAAATGGCGTCGCCTTGTATTGGCCCCATTTATCGCTGATGTATGCAGATATTCGGACGTTCTTGATACCTTTGGCAGCGGTTGCCGAGGCGTTTCACCCCCGGAATGATCTGCCGGGAGTAAAATATGCCAGAAGAGACAGACTGGCCAGCCAAAGGAAAGCATGTTAATTTTTCGTTGAGGCCTCGTTCCCGTCCAAAGTGTTTTGTATGTGGTTGGGCGAGACACGTAATATCCCCCAATAGCCCTGCCTTTGAACCATTTATGTCCCTGGTGTTACTCACTTGCGTAAAGCTCAGACGTAGCAGAGAAACAGGTTGTTAAACTAATAAGCCCATAGTCTAGCCGTCGTGGCTGGCCCCTCTCATGATTATATCCCAAATACGAACGGCATCCAACCAATACGAAGACGGATCAATTACCTATTCTGAGGTAATTACCGGCCATCCAAGGCCGTCATATTACACTAGCCCACACTGATCAGCGGCATTTCATCAACAGGGGAAATTCGGGGAAATCCTGGTTCCACGAACTAGAGCATGATGGTGAGTCTAAACCACAGCTCCTCCAAACCCACTCCCACACCTCTCAATAGCTAGGCTGGGAGGCCTAAGGTAGTGACCGGCCTTCCAAGGTCGTATCATTTCAAGAAGAGTTAGTGGAGTCTGACACTTAACCACAGGTTAGAGGTTGGCGATAGTTTAATATAGCAACAAAGCCACAAACACTTATTGTGCCGGTCAAGGCTAAGGGGGGAAACTGCCGTTGCCTGATAGTTGCCGGAACTACGTGACAGGTCGACCAGGCAGGATCGACCGTCGATTCCAAACGTTCAACGATGTTGCAGGTACCGTTGTACTTTGTAAGATGCGCAGGGGGTTCGTTGGGGTTAATTGAGTTTGCATAGTACTACTGTATGTGGGGTTGTTTGGGTGTGCTGCATGTTGACGGGTATGCATCATAGAAACAACGATTTGATGTGAACAAACACACATCATGATGGGATTGGGGACGCTAGGTATTCATACCTTACATAGGTGATATACATATACAACAACAGGACAGTGGTAGCAGGAGTAGTAGTAGCAGCAGCAGCAGTCGTAGTAGTAGTAGTAGTAGTAGTAGTAGTAGTAGTAGTAGTAGTAGTAGTAGTGTAGTAGTAGCAGTAGTAGTAGTAGTAGTAGTAGTAGTAGTAGCAGTAGTAGTAGTAGTAGTAGTAGTAGTAGTAGTAGTAGTAGTAGTAGTAGTTAGTAGTAGTAGTAGTAGTAGTAAGTAGTAGTAGTAGTAGTAGTAGTAGTAGATAGTAGTAGTAGTAGAGTAGTAGTAGTAGTAGTAGTAGTAGTAGTAGTAGTAGTAGTAGTACTAGTAGTAGTAGTAGTAGAGTAGTAGTAGTAGTAGTAGTAGTAGTAGTAGTAGTAGTAGTAGTAGTAGTAGTAGTAGTAGTAGTAGTAGTAGTAGTAGTAGTAGTAGTAGTAGTAGTAGTAGTAGTAGTAGTAGTAGTAGAGTAGTAGTAGTAGTAGTAGCAGTAGTAGTAGTAGTAGTAGTATAGTACTAATAATGGCAGAATTAATAGAAGTACGAGTAAAGATAATACGAGCAAATAATCCACTCTCCGCACAGCAAGGCGATTATCACAGAGCATTCGGTTTCTACATGCCTACAATATATCGTCGGCCATAATGGAACACAGCCGAAAACCAGCACTATTTTTTTGTCGCACAAAGCCGTCGGTAACCAACTCAAGAATGTTTGCTGGGGTCTGCCGCCAAAACCAAGACATACGTGATACCCCCCCGCGAAGCGATTGCCGCCAAATCCATTAATGTACAGAGTTTAAAGCGCAGAAAACAAATATTTCCTACTGGTAAGGCATTTATTTGTTTTTTACGGAACAGACGGACGATCAAACGGAGCGAAGGGCGAAATATCGAGTTAGACATCGCTACGTAGGTGTGGGAGTTATTAATGGTGCCCATACTAAGGTGGCGGGAACAATCGTGTAGTTGTGGGAGATAGGGTGTGTGCGGAGGGTGGGGCCGCATGCGGCTTGGGGGAGAGATATCGCGGTTTGGGGGAGAGAGATAGGCACACACGAAGAGAGTAGATGACACGATCGAACGAGCGCGGGCTGCATTGTCTATTCTGCTTACTGCATTCCGATGTGTATATATAGTGTATGGTATCTCTGGGTCGTGTTATTTGTGCCCACCTAGAGGGTTTATTAATAGGTAAGACAAGGGCCGTCGAAAACTTATTTTTCGACACACCACGTCGAATTATTAAACTTCGACCCTCCCGACAGGGGGGGGGGGGGTACCTGAGACCGTCCCCTCCCTCTACGCCTGAGCATTTCTATAACGGAACACAGGGGACGGTAGAGGGCCGCCCCCCCCCCCCAGTGCTTGTAAAACTGAACACAGGGGACGGTAGAGATCCGTCCCCCCCTGCTAAATACAAGGCCTTCCAGAGTACTACAATACTACTGGGCAGTGCTGCAACCTATAGGCCGCAGCTACGTAGGGACAGCGACTGCAGCAGCAGCAGTGAAGTATAATGGAGCTATGAGCTCGCTCGAAGGTGGACCAGAAGGCCCCGAGGAGAGCCGTGGGACCGGCAAACAGATTAATCGATAGACCCCAGGTATATTCCACACCTGTGTATACCTTTGCAACGAGAATCCATCAGGGAAACGAACCGCTGACCGCGCCTGGTTTCATTGACACCTTACCTTCCCACCTGCTTCGGTACATGTCCAGTACGCCACACTGTCGGAGAGATCGCGAACAGTGCTCAACACCCAAATAATACATAGTGGAATGCCTTGTCTAAGCCTTCAAACGGTAAGACTATACGTTGAAGTGCGAGCAAAATAATACGAGTATGGTATGCCCGTTAAGCACATACATGATGACCATGCAGTGTACCACCAAGCCTCGATTACGCAGCAGAGCAGAACAACCACACCACCAGTTATAATATGTGGCACGAGAGATGTCGTGTCATGTTACGTTATTTGACTCGATATGAGGATTTGCGCCTCTCCGGTATAGTATACTGGCACACAAATCACATACCAGGTACAGGACAGGACACCCAACCAGAAACAGGAAATCTGGTCCGGGCTGGATTTCTTACTCGAGAGAGGGTGTTTTATACACTAAGTTCAAGATAAAGACTCCCGAATTGCATATGTTCCTCTAAATCTCAGCCTGGCTTTCTTATTAGCCCGTTTCTTATTATGTGTTCTGTACTGTACATCGATACACCCTGGATACGAACCAAAACACAAATATTTGTAAATGTCGTATATAGTTTTTCGACCCCTCCGGGGGGGGGNCCCCCCCCCCCCCCCCCCTTTAAAACTGCGGGGCCTTTGGTCTTCACATGGGGTCGTATATACGTGCCTCTTGATAGTCCGAAGCTCTTAACAATCGGACCAATTGCCGTATCCTGAGGTAATTACCGGCCTTCCAAGCCCCCCCAGTGCTTGTAAAACTGAACACAGGGGACGGTAGAGATCCGTCCCCCCCTGCTAAATACAAGGCCTTCCAGAGTACTACAATACTACTGGGCAGTGCTGCAACCTATAGGCCGCAGCTACGTAGGGACAGCGACTGCAGCAGCAGCAGTGAAGTATAATGGAGCTATGAGCTCGCTCGAAGGTGGACCAGAAGGCCCCGAGGAGAGCCGTGGGACCGGCAAACAGATTAATCGATAGACCCCAGGTATCTTCCACACCTGTGTATACCTTTGCAACGAGAATCCATCAGGGAAACGAACCGCTGACCGCGCCTGGTTTCATTGACACCTTACCTTCCCACCTGCTTCGGTACATGTCCAGTACGCCACACTGTCGGAGAGATCGCGAACAGTGCTCAACACCCAAATAATACATAGTGGAATGCCTTGTCTAAGCCTTCAAACGGTAAGACTATACGTTGAAGTGCGAGCAAAATAATACGAGTATGGTATGCCCGTTAAGCACATACATGATGACCATGCAGTGTACCACCAAGCCTCGATTACGCAGCAGAGCAGAACAACCACACCACCAGTTATAATATGTGGCACGAGAGATGTCGTGTCATGTTACGTTATTTGACTCGATATGAGGATTTGCGCCTCTCCGGTATAGTATACTGGCACACAAATCACATACCAGGTACAGGACAGGACACCCAACCAGAAACAGGAAATCTGGTCCGGGCTGGATTTCTTACTCGAGAGAGGGTGTTTTATACACTAAGTTCAAGATAAAGACTCCCGAATTGCATATGTTCCTCTAAATCTCAGCCTGGCTTTCTTATTAGCCCGTTTCTTATTATGTGTTCTGTACTGTACATCGATACACCCTGGATACGAACCAAAACACAAATATTTGTAAATGTCGTATATAGTTTTTCGACCTTAAGGCAAGAACCGTAGTGGGGGGGGAGGGAGAGGAGCCTACTTTGTGACCCCGGATCTGAGTTACGACTAGGGAGGGAGAGACGGAAGTGCGAAGATAATAAATGGGATGGAAAAATAAATAAAATAAATAAATAAAAATTTGTGAAGTGATAATTCGCTGCGTGCCGCTCGCCCCGGTGAGTCAGCAGATAACCACGAAGCCTGTTGAGTTGGAAGTCGAGGGTCCTACAGGAGTCTCCTTAACCCTTTTCGGACTGCAGTCCCGTTTTGGGGACAAAGCACTCTAATTCTAAGTAATTTGTCCCCAAAACGGGACTCCAGTCCTATAAGGGCTAATAAGGAGATTTTAATTGTCAGATGACACCAACTAACTTGGGCCGGTCGCTCCGGCAGGCTAATTAATAGTGGTCAGCTTCAAAGACTACTATTAATAGCACTTGGTACCCAAGTTCAAATCCCAAAGTGGTGAGATTTAGTGACTTTGTTTGAAAAAATAAAAAGGAACCAATTTTGCTGAGAGCGCCTTCGTGGCGTGCAATACCTATCTAAAACTGAACACAGGGGACAGTATAGAGCCATCCCCCCCCCCCTGCTTGATATACAAGGCCTTCCTTAGTACTACAATACTACCGGACACCCGTCCCCTCCCTCTATTGAACACAGGGGACGGTAGAGAGCCGTCCCCTGCTTGATACAAGGCCATCCATAGTACTACAATACTACTGGGCGGCGATGCGACCTATACGAGTAGGCCGCAACTGCGTAGTGACAGCGACTGCAGCAGTAGTGACAGCGACTCCAGCAGTAGTGAGCGGAGCAAAGGAGCTATGAGCTCGCTCGAAGGTGGATAAGAAGGCCCCGAAGAGTCGTGGGATCGGCAGGCTTGGCATGGAATGTCGAGTGCGTTCTTTGCTTGCTTCGGCATATTGTAT
>MEHQ01000366.1:278129-381530 GCA_008828725.1 Saccharina japonica | reverse complement strand
ATACAATATGCCGAAGCAAGCAAAGAACGCACTCGACATTCCATGCCAAGCCTGCCGATCCCACGACTCTTCGGGGCCTTCTTATCCACCTTCGAGCGAGCTCATAGCTCCTTTGCTCCGCTCACTACTGCTGGAGTCGCTGTCACTACTGCTGCAGTCGCTGTCACTACGCAGTTGCGGCCTACTCGTATAGGTCGCATCGCCGCCCAGTAGTATTGTAGTACTATGGATGGCCTTGTATCAAGCAGGGGACGGCTCTCTACCGTCCCCTGTGTTCAATAGAGGGAGGGGACGGGTGTCCGGTAGTATTGTAGTACTAAGGAAGGCCTTGTATATCAAGCAGGGGGGGGGGGATGGCTCTATACTGTCCCCTGTGTTCAGTTTTAGATAGGTATTGCACGCCACGAAGGCGCTCTCAGCAAAATTGGTTCCTTTTTATTTTTCAAACAAAGTCACTAAATCTCACCACTTTGGGATTTGAACTTGGGTACCAAGTGCTATTAATAGTAGTCTTTGAAGCTGACCACTATTAATTAGCCTGCCGGAGCGACCGGCCCAAGTTAGTTGGTGTCATCTGACAATTAAAATCTCCTTATTAACCCTTTTAGGACTGGAGTCCCGTTTTGGGGACAAATTACTTAGAATTAGAGTGCTTTGTCCCCAAAACGGGACTGCAGTCCGAAAAGGGTTAAGGAGACTCCTGTAGGACCCTCGACTTCCAACTCAACAGGCTTCGTGGTTATCTGCTGACTCACCGGGGCGAGCGGCACGCAGCGAATTATCACTTCACAAATTTTTATTTATTTATTTTATTTATTTTTCCATCCCATTTATTATCTTCGCACTTCCGTCTCTCCCTCCCTAGTCGTAACTCAGATCCGGGGTCACAAAGTAGGCTCCTCTCCCTCCCCCCCCACTACGGTTCTTGCCTTAATTTTTATCGCGCAGAGGGTTCAGCCTTCCCAACGCTCGTCGACTCTCATCGAATTTTGCTAACTCACGCTCTCGCGCTTTCTGCTAGTCAAGAATATATATATTTTTTATATATTTTGCGAGAAAAAGTGCCTATTAATAAGAGCATGAACTCGGCGGGGCTCGAACTCGCTTTCTTGACGCTTACAGGCTTCATGGTTACCTGCTAGCCCACCGGGGCGACAATAAAAAGTGCTGACTGTACGACTGTACATCTGTACATCACTCAAAAGAAAAAATACTGACGACTGTATGTATGATTTACAGATAATTTACACATTGTTTGTGTACTATTAATACTATTGCTATTATACATTAATAACATAATACGATGTTGCTGTGTCCGTGCAACCATTTCTTTTAATTAAACGAAGTTAGTGTCCCCTTTGTAATACTACTGTTAATACTAACATCTTAAAAAACAATGTATATATGATATGTACTCCTATTAATATGAACAACCAGCACCCGGCAAACTGTTCAACACTGTGATTATAGACCGCCGAACAGAGCAAGTAGCCCCCTTGGTATCTGGCAGGCTGCTTCAGAGCAGCACTACAGACCCCTGCCGAGCCGTCTGCAGCAACTTTCCAAGCCCTCGCTGCTATATATACAAGGAAACGTAACACGCGACCAACCCTGACATTGCTTAATCATTGAATGGTCTTGGGACGCTTTCGCCATAAACGGTACGCGTCAGCGTAGAAAACCTTGTACGAAGGTTATCCTTTCTGTCCGACAAGAGCCGACAGGAAGATCTTACCGGACGATGTGTGAATAGTTCTCCTGCAGGACACCGGTATATCCGTGGGGGAAACTGTTCCATTTGCAGTATTACAACTTGACACGCCGTCGCCGAGTCTACAGGTGCGTATCCAGTATGCACCAGGGCATGCATTCATGTGTGCGTGTTCTTCACATTAGGTCGTGCCCTTTCTACCCGTCGACATCCTGTTCATAGAGATACACTCTTCTGTGGTCACAAAACTACGACACAGAGAATTCGACGCGGGTCGACGCGGGAAGAAAATTCTCGCGATAAAAATGCAAAGTACGTATATACGTACACACCGCCGGGAGGAGGAGGAGAGCCTACGAACTTAGCCCTTTTAGAACTGCAGTCCCGTTTTGGGGACACATTGCTTATAATTAGAGTGGTTTGTCCCCATAACGGGACTGCAGTTCTAAAATTAGTGACCCCGGATCTGAGTTACGGCTGAAGAGGGAGAGATAACGTAAACTAAATGGGATGGAAAGCAAACAAAAAGAGAGATCGTACTACGTTGCAATGCAGTGCGGACAATGCAACACCATACCAGGGTAGCCGGCGTCCCCCGTGGAATGACAGGTGAAATTCGTCCCTGTTAGAGTCAAGATCCTGGGTTCGACCCCCCCTGAGTGCATACTCGTGCTCGTAAGGACATTTTATGGGCTCGCGTAAATCGGCCCGCGCAGGCGAACTTTCTTGGATGTGCCCGCATTGAAAATCGAGCCTTTCCAAGCACACCGAATAATTGGTGGAACATCAACCAGGCATGCCTCTCGTTAAGGTTAGGGTTAGGGTTAGGGTTAGAGTTCCGGGTCGGGGTGGTGGTCGCCGTTAGCCGAAGCCAAAATAAGCTCACCGTCGGGAACGAATGCCTTACAGCTTCGTGACACAACCCTCCCTCATTAGAAACAGCATCATTTTATGCGGGCACGTCTGAAAAGTCCGCCTGCGCGGGCAGATAAATATAATAACTCGCTCGTATACTTCGTATATCCTCTGATCGGAGATACATATATTATATGATATCATACATATGTATGTATGCCGTATTGTAGAGGGGAGCGGGGTGTAAGAGAGTAAAGTGCGCTTTGTGGACCGGGATCGAAGTTAGAGAAGTTAGGACTAATAATGTATTATGGAGGGAGAAAGGAGAAGAAAGGCGAAGATAATGGATGGGATGATGAGCAAAACAAAAAAATAATGATGATGTCTTACTTGTGACTTTGGAGACTGTGTGCGACGACCTGGATGGGGAGCTTGTCGAATTATGCTCTCTCGGATAGCTGCATAGGGCATACAATACCTTATGGGGCATGACCCCCCAAAAACAAGGGGCATTTCCGCAATGTAGCATACTATTATCCTACGATAGCTTTGTAACCCCTCTAGCTTACTTACTGAAAAGGCCGTGAGGCACCCTAAACTTCATTAAGCCCAATTCTTCTAGTCACACCCGTATACCCCCCGCCCCCCGCCCTTGAATAGGTGTCTTGCGGTTTGCTAATAATATAGACTATATAGGGCAATAGCCTATCTATATTAGACCCCCACGCCTTTTTTAGGTCTACGGATATTGCTGGTCGGTACGTGGATGGCATGTTTGGTACTTATTACCTGTTGTTGTGCGCCATGTATTGGATGACGTGTAAAACGGCACATCCTACCTGGGGCCAAGGGGGCTGATACATACCCAACAAAATATACACGAAAGGCCAGGTTTCGTTTTTCCGCGTTGTTTGTGGAGATTAGAGATGGGCACCGGATAACAGAAACAACCGGGTAAACCGGTTTTGGTAAACCCAGCAGGCGTTTGCAATTAGTCGATTTTCAAAATGTAAAACCGGTTTTTACTCTCTATTCATCCCATTTTTGTCTACCGGTCCGGAATTGTTTTTAGGGTGCCCACAACAACACTACAACGTCCTTCCCTGCAGCATGATGAACAACGTGCACACAAACATGACAGCGTGAAAGCTGGGCAAACAAGGTAACGAAGATAACCAGATAGATAAATACATACATATACATAGATAGGCACTTGGGAGTACACAGCAATGTACAAATCGAGGGAAAATCGACAAATCACCCGTCGGCGTACGTACGTAGATATTTTCCAATGTTTTGGGGGCGTTCATGTAGCTTCCAAACAAAACCCGGTTAAACCTGTGTTTTTTGTGTTTGATAAAAACGCCTCGTATCCGGTTTTCGGTTATTCCAATATGCCACCGGGCGCCCACCTCTAGTGGCGATCTAATACTCTTGGAAGTAGTGTGGGGTATATCTTTTGGAGCTACTACCTGGTAGCGAGAGGGTTTCGTAAGCAAGAGGGTTTCGTATCGAAATAGTTGAGCATAGATAGCTATTAATAGCTCTTCGTTGTTTCCGGATCGCATTTTATGTGTGTGTATAATTCGATCGGCCGTGTTCGTGTCTAAAACAACACGATTATACCCAAACCCCCTTAACCAGGGGAGACTATAGGGCCATTCTTATCGAGCAGCTTTTTTCCATAATTTCCAATATTTTATTTTTAAAAAAAAAATCTTGGAAATCTTGGAAATTATGAAAATAGTGGAAATTCTTCAGAGGGCAAAATGTTTGGAAGGCTTCACGTTCCAATAAATGGGAAAAAAAATGGAAAAAATGGAATCTAAAACATTGCGCGAAACAAAACATGAAAATTTTGGAAATGTATGGCTCCGATAAGAACGACCCTTTAATACTGCTACGTATTTAATACTGAAAATATTACTTTGTTTTACGGGTCCTTTTCGGATTATAACATATTTCCCTGCGCGACAAAAAGCGCGTTTCAAAGTGCATAATATATGATATAGCTGGTGGTATATCATGTCACAGCTAGGCTGTGTTGTTATTTTTATTTATTTATTTTTAAATATATTCATATATATCATACATCATACGATATGTAGCCCCTGTTCGCTACCATTGATTGAGAGTTCCGTCTGAAGTCGGATGATATCATTATTGGTATTATTATTATTGTTGTTTGGAAACGATAATGACAGCGGTCAACGTTGTTAGTATATACAATAAAAAAAGCAACTAACCCTGACTAACCGGTGGTCCTGCACAAAGACATTACGCTCTAATTTCAATTAGGTTTCCTTCGAGACGGGTGGTGCACGAGCGAGCGTAAAGCCAAGGACTATCATGGTGCCGCAGGCGCCGTGTGGGACGGGACGGGAGTCCTTAGCCCGCCGTTATCAACGGGACGGGATCCCATCGTCAGTTTATCTGCTCCCGTTGTGACGGGATGGGACGGGACAATTTTCGTCTAGACGGGACGGGAACGGGACGGGAAGATGGGAGCTTTTTATTGATGGGGACGGGATGAGAATCGAATATGGCTCCGATCTTTCAGACGGGATGGGATGGGACTACAGTATTACGTTCTATAGTAGGACGGGAAACAATGGGGAAATTACCATTGTCGATGGGGAAGACAACGGGAAAGGCAATGGGAAAATTGCCAGTGTCGATGGGAAAGACAACGGGAAGCCCACTGGAGATATATATGTGTGACGTTCTCAACGGGACATAGATGCCCAACGGGACGTACACCCCGCCCCCCCCAAGCCTCGTTACGAACTACTAATAGTAGTGTCTACCGCCGTGTACACGGACACACTTCACGTTCTTCTTGTCCACAGCTGGCTCGAACTCCACGCAATACTCCCAAATCCCTGACGTCTGCTTGTTTCTCCCAACGCCTGCACCCATCTTATTCACGGGAGTACCACTGATCGCAAATGACCGACTTCGCTGTGCCGGAGGCTCAGCAGCCGAGCCATCACGGGCCGATTCCGCCATGAGGAACGTGTGTGTGTGGCGCGTGTGTGGTGTGTGGTGCGTCTCTCTCCAAAAGTGAAAAAAAAAAATGGAGAGCTGACAACAACAATAAAGAATTAAATCCAAGATTCACCTTGGATTCACATATAAAAAATATGAATATATACAACTTCCACTGAAACTACGAAACTACACGTAAGTGGGAAGTGCACATGGGAGATCTGGGAGGTTGAGTGGGAAGCGCAAATGGGAGGAAGATGGGAACTGACGATGGGGGCAGCATATCCACAATGGTCATGGGAACGGGAGTACGTGCGGGGATAGTGGGACGGGAAGCAAGTGGGACGGGATAAATTATCCTGCCAATGGGATGGGAAGTGATGGGACGGGAGAAAGTATCCTGCCAACGTTTCGGAAGTGATGGGACGGGAGAAAGTATCCGACGATGGGATGGGAAGCAAGGTGGGGACGGGAGGACGGGAGGATACTAATTCCGCCATATGGGACGGAAATGGGTAGGAAAATATGTTGGGATGGGACGGGAGGTCGTGGACGGGAGACATTTCACGATGGGACGGGACGGGAATACCCGTCCCGTCCCGTTCTCTATAGGAATTCCCGTCCCGTTGACTCCCATGATAGTCCTTGCGTAAATCAAGCAATAATACATACATGCCTGTTACCTGGTACATTTTTTGGGTTGCTTTACCTTAATGTGAAAGGCTCTGTATAGCCTTCATATAAGTATGTGTGTATGTATGTTTTACGTGTATATGTATGTGTGTATGTATGTATGTATGTATGTATGTATGTATGTATGTATGTATGTATGTATGTATGTATGTATGTATGTATGTATGTATGTATGTATGTATGTATGTATGTATGTATGTATGTATGTATGTATGTATGTATGTATGTATGTATGTATATATGTAGACCCTTGAATAGCCCTAGATGAAGTAAAATACTACCAAAAACACACAAAACAAACAACAAATATATTTATTATATATTACGTACGATAATTCCCCGAACTATGTCGAAAATTGAAAAACAAAAGGTATGTACGAGTATATATTAATACTAGGGAATAAGAGGCCCTCCCGCCCACACGGCGGTAGGGCCATTAAAGCAAAAGTATAGTAATGGAGATGATAGAGGCTCAAATTGAAAATAATATGTAGGAATAAATAGGAAACAAATTGACTACGTACGAATATTCTTAATAGGAATGCAAATATATGGTGAAGGAAATAGAAACGATGGGGATTGACTCCGAATCAGTGCGGGTTGTTTGATGGGAAATATATTTATAATAGATGTGGCCAGGGGGGGCTGGCTGCTTCCTGAGAGCACGTTGTTTGTTGCTGTTGGCTGTCTCGCGGTCATCGCGAAAGGGGCTTGCAAAATCGCTCGCGAGACTGGCTGTGCTGATGATCGAGATCATTCGACTCGTGCACGCATGCATACCGATTTTTTCGTGAAACATATTATAGGGCACAAATACTACTCTGCAGCATTGATTGCTGGCTGTGTGTTACGTGCGTACGTCGTACATTTTTTTTTTTTTGTCCATCTCATGTATTATCTTCGCCCTTATTTGCTCTCTCCTTCCTATTAATAGTCGTAACTCAGATCCGGGGTCACAAAGTAGGCCCTTCTCCCTCCTCCCCTATTAATACTACGGTTCTTGCCTTGCATTTTAGCGCAAGAAGATTTCAGCACTTTCTTCCTTCGTCAACTTTCGTCGAATTGTGCTCACCCCAAGCTCATCCACGCAATAATATGCGCTCTCGACAGTTGGTGTCATTTTGATAATAAAAATCTCCATTCGAGGAGAATCGAACCCCGACCTCCAACGCTAACAGGCTTCGTGGCTACCTGTTAGACCACCGGGGCGACCGGCAGTAGGCACATTGAACGCACGCACCATACGTACCATCTGACCCGTACGACACTGTACTCTGTACCATGGTGTTATAGCAGCGCGCGTGAATCCGCACTAAAAACAGTATAAAAAAAGCGAGGCAGATCTCATCAATCCGCCCTTACGAGCACTGCCGTCATGGTAGTGAATAAAGCAGATGATATATACGTAGGGGATGACATATGATCCCTCCCCCCCCTGGGAGGGGTTCATTGTGTCCCCGGGAATACGGGAATGCACTGATCGTGTCCCCGGGTATACGTAAGGCAGCAGTGTGGTCGTCGTACTGCCGCAGCAGCCTACGTAGTTTACACATTTTTCGTGCTTACGTGTATACAACAGGCACATTTTCTGTACGTACGTACATACGTACGTGCACAGACAGCATGATGCAGGCTCAGGGGAATGTCACGTGAGCATGTCACCTGAGCATCGCTCTGAACGTGATGTATCGTCAAAGAGATATGATGGTGTCTTGGGGCACGGTCTAACCTGGTCGTATGATACCGGTATCACATTACGAGTACGTACTCGTATTGCGACGCATTCGACAAAATGGTCTATTTATTGCCATCCCTTGGAGAGTCCTCGAGATTTGTTGCGCAACTAAAACCAGCAAGCACAAACACCACCACCACCACCAGCGACATGTTTCTGCTGCTGCTGGTGCTCAGCTGGTGGTGATGGTGGTGGTGGTGGCGGTGCTTGATTCGAGGTGCTCTCTGGTATCTGCTACCTGGTACCTGGTATGGGGTGGAATACGTACGAGTATCCTTGTTTACCTCAGGGCCACCCTTGGTACCTGGGAAGTAGGTCATGCAACATGACCAAGCTTCGCGAACTCAGGGCGGCTTTGAACACGAGCAGAGGCAGGAGGAGGGGATGTTAGTTAGGGGCCTTCAGAGACCCCGTCCGTTTCTGAAGCAGTGGTGCTTTCGTTGCGCACGGCGACAGAAGGCGACGTACGTATCATACGATACGAGTAGGCGACCAGAGCGAGGATGGACGATACAATCTCAGCAAAGCAACCGCACTGCTGCTATACTCGTACGTAGCGCAGCCGCCAATCGCTGTGGCCACGACGACAAGCACAGCGCACGTACGAGTTGTACTACAGTATGCCAGCCTGCGACGTAAGAAGACGGTGCCGGGCATGCCGGCGTAGGGAGAAGCGTGCTTTGAATGTGTGGGTGGGGGGAAAAAATAAATGTTTGCTTTTGCTCCACTCTAAGTTGCTATGATAAAGTGGGCATCAAAGATCACTTGATTAAAGTATTGTTTTTTGGGCATCAGACGAACTATATATAATAGATAGATTATACAAGGTTCCCCTTCGGGATGTTGGTCACTTCAAATCCCGGGGGTGTCGCAAGTTGAAAATGGATCGCGCATGCTTCATAGTTCCCTTTTTGGAGCAAACCGTGGCATAGACTGCTGCTGTATTGTTTAAAGGAAGAAGTAGGAGCGACGGCCATTCCTAACCAAACAAACGTCGCGAGATAATATCGTATCTGAGGTACAGTGGGCTCCCGGTGTTAAGAAACTTCAGTTTGGTGTCCAAGCTCAACGACTTATTTTGTTTCCGAAGTCGATCTAACTATTTTGGGTTGGATTTAAAGTCGTTCCCACAGTGGTGAGCTGTATTTCTAAACCAACGTTTTCTATTGTTCGTGCCAATCTCAGCTCATTTTTCTTGGCACACAATTTATGAAACAAATGTAGACACCCACTACTACTGTATTTATTTGTGTTGAATGGTTATTTGTTATGTCGAGTAGATTCACGAAGAACAACTCGTGAATCTTGACGCCATTCTGTGAATTGACCTGAAAAAAGCGAAATCACGATCTGCGACATTTTGTTCGTCGTGGCTATTCTGTACTGTTTTGTAGTAAATACGCCTGATAAAGGTACTTCGTTCGTGTGTCATCCACGCAACCCAACGTCATGTCCAAAAACCGGTATAAATGCCTATACAGCTGACACTGCTGCGTACACCGATTGTGGCAAGCACGCGGCTCCCCAAGGCATCCGCTGGCCGCTGGCGAACTAGCCGCACATGGTGACCTCGAAACCTCGAGGAGAAGGCAGCACAGCGCAAACAAAAACCCAGGCAAATACCTGAAAATCCGGGCGAGGCCGGGCAAACGACCTGAGGTTTTGCTGGAATGGCATACATCAAACATACACACACGCATACAAAATGAGAGACATAACACAGCAAATCAGTGCTTCGTAGCTGTCACAACTGGCCTGTTGGATCCCCTCTGCTATTCGTAGCTGTTCCCGCGCACACTGCGGGGTCTGCAGCTTCTTCTGCTAGTACTGCTGTGCTGTGCTATTCAACGAACGGCGCCTTGGCTGCTTCGCAGTTTGTAGCCTAGACTACTGTGGAGACATGTATCCGTAAAGTACAGCAATAGTAGTGCTACTTGCTGTACCAAAATGCTCGTGTTTGTATGTATGTAGATCGGCCTATCGTTGGAAAATAGAGAGAGGTCGTAGATATGATACTTCGAAGTCTGCATGCTGGTACATATATACGTACTCGTAGATCTGTGTATTTGTACTCTACGTAGATTCCCAAATATTGGAACCAAATTACAAATTTACATGAAATTATCAAGCGTGTCATACAACTGCTACTACTACTGCTGTACGCAGCCCAGACAGAGCAGACGCATGCAACATGGTATCAACTACTTCTGCACGACGCTTGATGCGTGCCTCGTTCGGTGTCGGTGTGGTCCTTGTTTTCTCGTGCGTGGTGCGTGCTTTGTGTGTTTCGTTCATGCGAGGGGTCGAAAACGAACCATCAAGGTGCATGCCCGGGGATGAAAATTACAGTCGTAACAGGTTTTTCAGAGTAGTTGCGAGGCGGTGTCAAGTCGGAACGCCCCCCCTGAGTTATTTCCCGGAATTTGCGATTTTGAAGGCCCAGAGCACGCCCCACGGGCCTCGGCCGGGACCCGCACTTGCGCCGTGGCGTACACGCGGGCCCCCCGCGTGCCACGCAGCCGATAGCGCGAAAAATGACCCGCGGCCGGAAGTGAAAAGTGAAAGTATTCCGGGAAAATGTCCGTTTGGTACCTATACATACGAGTATCATAGATAGGGCCGCAAAGGGAGCCGCAAAGGGAAACTACCGGAATAAACAATAAACAGAACCGAATATGTAATGTACAACGGAGTAGGGTCACATGCAGTCGCGAGGGTAAGGTATAATATGGATGCATACACGCATACAGTCCTAAACTGACTCTGGGGGTTAGGAATTTATTAGCCTACATACTATACGTACTGCTGCTTGCTATATTCGTATCGTTACGCCCTCAACTATGGTGCCGGACATGGGATGAACTTCCCTCCCCTGGCGCCAGCAAATCTAGCCATGGGTCGGTTTGGGGTTTAGGGGGCTCATCGGGCCGGAGTGCAATCACGTCGGCGTGGGACCAAAGAAAGGGCACCAGGCAATAAATTGGTGTGTAAGAGCCCGTCCGTGTGGTATGGCACATGCACCTTGCATCGACATCGTTTCTTCACAACATACTTTACACCTGTCTGTGGTAAATACGACACGACTATTACTAAAATACCAGTTAGTTGTTGCAGACATTGTTTTTTTTGTCCATCTCCATCCCATTTATTATTTTATTGTTTTCGTCCTTCCTTTCTCCTTCCTGGTCGTAACTCAGATCCGGGGTCACAAAGTAGGCTCTTCTCCCTCCTCCCCTACTACGGTTTTTGCCTTGCATTTTTATCGCGAGAAGGTTTCAGCAATTTCTTCCCTCGTCGACTTGCGTCGGATCCCGCCTAGCCACGCCACGAAGGCGTTCTCAGCAATTAAATTGGTTCCTTTATATTTTTTCAAATAAAGTCAAAATATCTCACCACGGTAGGATTTCAACTCGGGTACCAATGGTAGTAGCCTTTGAAGCTGACCACTACATCATGAGGGATTTGGTTCACCTCAAGGAGGATGTAGTGGTTGGAAAAGAGGTACCATTGGCATGCGTGCGAAGGGCTGTATGGGGTATGCTGTACGCCGATGATGCAGGAATTGTCTCAAAGTCTGCGGAGAGTCTCGCAAAAATGATGACAGTCATCGTGACTGTCTTCGAAGCAGCAGGCCTCACGGTGTCAGAAAAGAAAACGGAAACGATGATCTTACGAACACGGGACCAGACACCCCCTCCTCCGCCGCTCGTTATCGAAGCAGCTGGTCAGAGGTATAGACAGACGAGCCAGTTCTTGTACCTCGGCGGCATTATCCACGAAAACGCTGACCTCTCACGCGAAATCGAACGACGGATCCGTCTCATGTGGGCGTGCTTCAAACGGTTCGGACCAGAGTTGTACGACATGAAGACGGCTCGACTTAGTCTGAAAATCCGCATGTTGAAGGCCGAGGTGATTGAGACCCTGCTGTACGGATGTATGACGTGGACCCTCGGTGCACAACACTTCGCCAGACTCCGCTCGGTACACCACCAAATCCTCCTGCGTGTCATTGGCTTCCAGCGTCGGCAGCGTGGCGACTATAGGACCCTCTCGTACGCAAAGGCTCTCAAGCAGACACGATGCGAGAGCATCGAAACGACAATCCGTAAACGGCGTCTGTTCTTTGCGGGAGCCGTGGCACGGCAACCCAAGGGGCGACTACCCAGTCGGATTATGTTCGGGACCATGACGGGTGGGGAGGGACGCAGACCGGGCGGACAACCAAAGTCCTGGCAGAAATGCCTTGCTGAAGACCTCAAGGTGTTTCAAGCCTCCAAGGGGTCCACGGCACAGGTCCCGTTGGTGTTTGGAGTAGAGACCGCAGTATGGACCATTGCAGCAACTAAAGTGGGCAAGTGGCACAGGGGGGTCCTCGAAGCGGCTGAACAGTTCATGATCCGGTGGCACAAGGTAGAGGCGGAACTGAGTAGACAGCGCCACGCATCCGTTGCGGGGGGTGCAAAAGGGAATGGGAAGGGGGGGGGCAACAGTCGTCCGGAAACCGCGGCTGATGAGAGCAGGAGGGAAACAGCCGACAGGGTAGCAAGGTACCAGGCTGACTAGTAAGTCCCACCTAGACTACCCGTGCCGCGCACCTCTGTAGCCGCTTCGAACGCGGCACTGTTTCTGGTGGTCTTTCTTTCCCTTTGTTTGTTTGTTTGTTTGATTTTTTTCTTATTTTTCTTTTTTTCATTTTTCTTTTTGCTTGTTGTATTGCCTGTTGTTGCTTCTCAAGGGGGGCACGACAGCGATGCTACAACCCCTCGCATCATTTGCTTCGTTTACTTTGTTTCACTTATTTATGTTACCGTGATCGCTTTTGCCTTTGTTTCTCCGCCTTCCGTATTTGTCCTAGGACTTTCTTTGGTGGCTTAGCTACGTACGTATTCATTTTGGTTTTGTCATTCCCCGTTCTCTTTCCGGGACTCTCGTGTGTTACACGAGAACGAAACGGAATTGAGTTGGAAGTGCCACGTACCCGTTGTATGGGTGGCGCCCAAGGGAAGGGAGACGGAGGGTGGGGGGGGTCATAGGGAAACCAGGACGGACGAAAGCAGGAAAGAGACGGCAAACAGAGTAGGTGCCAGACCGACTAGCTGGTAGAACCTGCCTGTACTATGGGCACAAACCTGCCTCGGCTGGCCTTCGGTGTGCTCCGGCTGGCTGTCCTATCCTGTCGTTCTCAGTCTTGCTCTGTTGGCGCTGTTTCGGTCCATTTTATTTTCTTTCATTTCATTTGGTTTTTTATTGGAGGTCGCATCTCCTCTGGGAGAAGCACGACACTTTCTTTCTTTTTTTGTCATGCTTTTTATTTGGTTGCTTGATTATTGATTTGCTTCAGTATATTTACTTTTTATTATTTTTTCTTTTCGCTTTTTTCTTTTTTCTCTTGTTTTTCTCTTGCATGCACCTGGATTGCTAGCAGGGTAGGTCTTGCCTGTCGTATATGGCGTTGCATTGTCTGCTCTGCTTACTGCACTGAGTGTAGTATCTCTGTGTCGTAGTTTTGTGACCACAGAACTGGTACCTTTTTAGGATGAAGAATCGGCACGGACACTGGGTGTGCTGGATGTCGATGGGTAGAAAGGAAGGTTTAATGTGAAGAACACACACACACACACTACTCTACCAGGGCGACCAACCGGCTTAGGGTACATATCATACCTGGTATGTTTATTTCAGACTAATTAATTTTAATTTTAATATATTTTAATTATTTCTCCCCCAACAAATAGACACACACTTCCTGAATTTTACAGCCTCAGGTTGTGTCCCCCTCATACGGGGGATGTACATGCTATACATGATGAGGACATACAAAATCCTTAAGTACGCGCGATCGAAGTATGCAAAGATGAGTTTCGGCGAAGTCCTCGAGCTCACAGCTGTTCGTTTTTTTTTTTTTAATATATATACGAGCAGCTGGTTCCACGAAAAGGCGTAAAATTCCACCTTCGGGAAATAACAAACAGAATACACGTTTTTTTTCAACAGTAAAGATACCTACACGACCGCATGAACAAGGGAACACATATCGGTGAACCGATTTTTGTCGTGCGAGTTGTAGTTCTCGAGATATTGACATTGTCGTACTACTTGGGGAGGCGCTATTTCACATTGATAGTGATGATATTCCTATAGTTAAATCAAGACAATTTGAAATCAGGCCATATATCGGTCAGTCCGTCGACATATTCGACACTACTAGACATGTTGTCATGATCGCATCAACAAGAGGAAGATGTTCGTGACACTTGTTTTGATTTGCAAGCCGTGAGGGGCTGTTATAAGAAACGCCTCCCAAAGTACTAGAACAATGTATGGAGCAATTTTGGCACCTTAGGGGAATATTTACTCCTTACGGGAATCGTTTTTGCGCTTTGGTTTTTGAGAGTTGTAACATGAAAATTTGACACGGTTGTGCGCAACAACATTACGAAACAACTAGCTCTTGGCGTTTTTTGAAAAAAAGCAAAACATGTGCATGAGTAACGGTCAAAATTGCCAAACCATTCAGAAAATATGGAAAAGTGTACCCAAAGAACGACCAAAAAAAAAAAAGAAAAAGGCCAGCAGTGAGTTTTGTCTTCGTGTTGTGACGCACATCCGTGCCAAGTTTCGTTTTCCAACTCTCAAAAACCAAAGCGCAAAGTTGCGAAGGGGTGAAGCTCTGGCTGTCTCTGAAACCAGCTCGTAAATATAATATACGACGGATATAAAATATATCATTATAATTAATATTATATGCATGCGCAAAACCATTTTTTCAGTTTTTGTTTTATTACCTGGTATTATATACGAGTCGTACGTACAGCATCAGCTCAGCAGTAGTAGTGTAGTCTAGATTAGGCACGAGAGCAGAGAAAGACATACAGACGATGTGTGATTATTTGACGATATCAACACTACTCGTATCATACATATTATGTAAAATACCAGGTTACAGAATCGGCACGGGCACTACTGCTGCTGCTGTGTTTGCTGGGTGTGGCCAGGTGGAAATAATCGGCACGGACACTATTAATTATATGTATATAGTACTACTACTGATGTGTGTGCTGTGTTTTGCCAGATGGAAAGAACACACACTTACATATCTAAGTATATTAATATTAATAGTTATAATATTAAATATAGATTTTAATTTGTCTTTTTGTTCTTATTTTTCGGTTCGGCTTGTGTCGTTGTGTTATCGTACCCGGTACGTTAGCATCTCTCTTGCCTTGCCCATTAATTTGCGTTTATTTTGTTTTAGTTTTTCTCTGTTTCACAGCTAGTCTGTGACCACAGAATTTGTATCTCTCTAGGATTAGGAATCAGGAACCCCACTGGGTGTACTGATGATGTGGTTGGGTAGATATAACGGGTTTAATATGAAGACAACACACACGCTGAGCCTGTTGCAGTGTTGCAGTAGTATCATTATTATTACCAGTATGTTACAATAGTGTTCACCGCACAAGCTTGATCATTCATTATTTTTTGCGGGAATCCACATCGACTGGCTGCGACATGCTCAGCAAGCAGCTGACTGCTACCTCCCCAGCAGACCTCCACCCATGATGATGTCGCGGCCGCGGCTAATATCCCATCTTCCGCGCAAACCACTCCACCTTTCGTGACTCGCACTCCCCCGCTATGCGTACGTAAAAAACCCTCTCCCCGTGTCGTGGCAAGTGACGTTCCAAGTCCGCCTCAAGTATCAAGGCTAACCCCGTTTTTGGTCCGTTCTTGACCCGTCCGTCGGCAATTTTTCTTCCCGCTTCCTGTCTGCACCCCCTCTTGCGACTCCCTTCCCTCTCCTCGTTTCGAACTATATGCCACGTTTGGTGGCTCTTTAGGTACAGTTTTTTTCTCCGTCGTTCCTTTTCCGCGCGCCTTTTTTCTTGTTCTTCGGTGTAATTTGCACCCCCGACCAGCTCTCGAAAAAATACCCGGCAAGCGCTACGTAGCTACTCTCTCATGCAGTAGCAGCAAGCACGACTTACTCTACCTGTAGTTGTAAATATATTACTATATCATACATATAATATGTATGTTCCGTTCGCCTGAGGATTTTGTGCAAACAACGCTCACACATCCAGACCTGCCTCGGGTACCTCACCCAGATGATCGTGTTTAAAAGTATATACTAGTATATACGACAATTTTTATTATATTTTCCCACAGGATGGGACGCGATTAGGAGCGATCCCGGACGAGCATTCACGCATGTATATGTATAACAATATGTACATTCAAAGAGTCGTACGAAGTATGTACACAAACTCCAAACGGTGTCGAGCGATCGCGACCTACGTACGTAAAAAAAGATTAAGTTCGTCGAGCATGTCCAATCATGTCTAACGTTACAATCAAGCTCGTAAAGCTGGGTGCCTTTCTTCCAATCCAGGTATCGTATCGGCTGTCGACCTCTTTGATCCACCCCCCCTACAACAACTACCCGGCACGTATTTTTATATGAAATACTTGGAAAAACTCAAACAAATACGCCCGAGCACCTGGCAGCATGTAAAACAATAAAACAATATAACTCAATCGATGTGCGGGATTATATATGTTTGAAAAAGAAAAACGTATTCGTTCAGAGAGCTCATTGATCTGTCGGCGTATTTTTTCAGGCCTCCCCTCTCTTCGGCTTTTTTTCGGGACTCCTTGCTTACCTAGTTCTCATTCCCGCGATTCGTAGATATATAAAGGGATTTGTTTACAGCATTATTATATTTAGGCGGAGCCTCGTCGTGCCCACAGCAGCAGCACACAGCAAGCACGGCCGTCCGCTCATTGTTACCTCTGATCACCTTCTGTTCTCTCGCGGAACGCGCTGCTTGCCAACCGACGTATACAACCCACCAACGCGGGCGCTGTACAGCTAGTTGTAACTACCACTGCTACCGGAGCGCTCGGGGTCCAACATGTTCTCCAGCGCCAGCCAGCGACGAATGTCGTCGCTCGCGAAGGTAACCACGGCGCTTTTGGTGTTTGCTTCAGCGACGTTTGTCTGTGGGCAAACCGGAAAGTTTTGCGAAGGCGAGCTTGGGGACGCCAACTGGGTGTGCGGGGACGTCCACCCCCTTGCTCCCGACACGTACGAGCAGTTCTTCCCGCTGCCCGGCACGCCCGACCCTGCCAACCCGGCCATGTTCAAGCAGATCGCCGGCGACCCTGCGTTCGACGAGGTAACCGGCCTGAGGAACGACAATGCGGCTGTGTTCGTGATCACTGAGGGTGTCTTCTTCTGCATGCTGGCGGAGAGCAACGGAGAGGCAGCTCTATTCGACGCCCCTGAAGGTGTGGACAGGGCGAGTCGCCCAGAAGTTGTCTGATTTGCGACCGATTCGCTCAACGCTGTCGTGGTCTCAGATAGGGACGCCCACTGGGCCTCGTGGGGCGTCTAAAGTTGGAAGTAGAGTCCTGATCAGCGTTGAAAGTCAAATCAAAACCTTTCTGAAGGATGTCGTTCGTACTACAGCAGTACGTACGAGTAACCTCTTTTTGTTGTCCGGCCATGTTATACGGCTGTCCTTCAACAAGGATGGGTTACTTCGGGAGTCGTCGGTGTGTGTGTGTGTTCTTCGGTGACGCGAGCTAGACGTCTCTCGAGATAAAAACACTTGTAATATACGGTGCAATCGCCAACAGAGTCCACAAGAACAATCGCAGTAATCCCCATTAATGGTAACTTGTGCAAGTTGGCTCCCCATGATCACCGCCTTGATGTGCGTCGGGGGTGGCGCGCTCCTGCCTGTGGGTAGATGTACCGTACATACGCTAAAGGGAAGACACGCTGTGTGTGTCGGTTCTCACGAAATGAAACATGGAAAATACCAACTGAACGAGTGCGATAATTAACTATATTTGCCTGCGTCCTATATATTTCGGCAGGAAACTTCATATCGAGTGTTACACAGTATCCCACCAGCTCGTGGCTCCCGGAATCAGTCAAGGCGCTGCTGGCGGTGGACACAAAGCTCAAGTACATCGTCTACACAAATGCTCACTGGGTAAGCGTGTGAGATATATATATACATATATATATATATATATATATATACTTGCTTACAGATAGTAGGTGCATGGCCTCGGTTCTAAAGCCGTCTTTTCCGGTGGATCCGCACCACCAACAAACAAACGTAGCTGATAATGCCAGGCGCGCGTGCGTGCAGCTTCATCCCTGTCAGCAAGACAAGACAAAAGAAAGGTAACATTGTCTTTTTTTTCAACACAAAAACAGTACTGCTGCGGCAGCTATTTCTGCTATTTACATACAGCAGAAGTACCGGCAGCAGAAGACAAGGCGTCAAGTTTCGTCCCATGCGCACCGCGCGTGCGTGCTCAACCTTTTAACCCAAGGATTTCCGTTTCGGCGCCAAGTCCGCTAGATACAGTTGCGCACATATTACTCTTGTTGTGTTGTTGTGCTGTCAACAGCTGTCAATCAACTCTCAACTAGCGCAGGCCTATCACATGCGGTCGGCCTTGAAATATCTCACAGCGATGTGCTGTCCCACGATTGGGACGGGCCCGTTACTTGCTGGTGTTGTACCCGGTTGCAATGCAACTTTTGAGGTTCGAGCTCAGATAACAGACAAGGTTACACCTGCTTGCGTTTGGTCTGGCGTGTGACTCAGCGAATGTCATCCACGTGTGATACATGTACGTACGCACTCGTAGATCACATTTTTTTTTTGCAAAAAAAAATAACGAAAAATATACCGGGTAATTAGTAGAATTTCCGCCTTTGTTTACTTTCTCCCTCCTATTTGATACAGTAGTAGTGGTATAATACGTATGGCACCGCTGTATGTATACGAGTATAGGTACATTATTTGTGGTTGCGTTTGTATTGTCGTACACACGCATATATATATGAACTGCTGTGTTCGACATTTCTTCCTTCGACGGTTGACCCCAGAGATTCTTCGATGATGCGGTCTCTAAAATATATGGATACCACGCTCTCGGAATAAACATGTACATCCCCTCTGGGTATAATGTCATACCAGGTATATAATGTTCCTAAGTTCTCTACATGTCTACCCAAGTACCTGCTACATTGTAAAACCCAAGTAAAACCTGTAAAAATATATTTTACGACGGCTAGGAGACCTTGCACCTTGCACCGCCCGCCTGACTTCGGCTACTCTCTCAACATACACACGACGTATGTACGTATCGGCAGGACGGCATCGGTTCTGCGGGCTTCGTTGCTGACTACTTCGCGGCAGATGAACCCCTGGCAATATCATCCCGCTATCCCCTTTGGACTATCACCAAGAAGAACAGACGCGACCCCACCACCGCCTTCGGCAACACCCGCGGCGTTCCTTTACCCGAGTGGTACGAGGAAGACATTCTCGAAGTGGGCGGCCTTCGGTTTGACGTGGATAGAGCCAGCGTGCATGAGACTGGGGACTACCTCATCTTCCTCGACAAGGAAAGGGTTAAAAATGCCAACGAAGGTATGATATATATTATATCAAATATTTTGTACTGCGTACGCGTATATAATACGTACCGGTACAGCCATGTTATACGAGTACGCACTTGCATTTAAGTAGTCGTACACTGCTTTGTATACATTATATCACACATCCATGTAAACGTATGCTTTTTGACTACTCGTACGGCTTATGGGTGATTGTAGGTAGGGAGTATATATCATAGTGAGTGCCAGTTCGTAGTGTGTTGCTCAGAAAAAAACGTGTCATATGAAGACGGCAAACTGCCTTTAATCAATAACAATACCCATCGACGTAGAAGCACACCCAGTGATTGTATAGCCGGTTATTAACCGTGGGGTAGAGATACATGTTACGTGGGCACAGAACCGCGACACAGCGATACTACGTACTACTGTACGTACCAATGTAATAATGCTGCAGGGAGATCAGACAACGGAATGGCATGTCATATTACTGAACAAGGGAGGCGAATTATACATACGCCAGCAATCCAGGTACATTGAGCAGGAAAAACAGGCAAGACAAAACCAAATAAAGAAACTCAGTAATGTGCATATAAAATAATATATATTTTATTTTTAAAAATTAATTGTGTTCACATTGCCGTACACATCATGTATACATATCGGGGTGTAGTGTTCTTGGGCAGGGCACCCCTACCAAAGCGGTATACGGCGTTTTCTTTTTAGTGCATGGTCCATATTATATCATACGTATATACCATCCATATTTTACGTTTGGAACACACGCTGCAAACTGACGAGCATGAGATATGAAGTGGGAGGCAACATACATCAAAGCAGCAATAAAAGCATTGACTAATACGAGTAAGTACTTATTTTTCACTTGTTGTGTTTTTCGAATATATTAAACCGGTTTATATCCGTCGACATCCAGCTCAACAAGTTTCTACATAAGAACGAATCCCTTCATGTTTGAGAGTACAAACACAACCTCTAACGGCCGCAGACAAGCATTTCCTGTCGAACTACGAGGTAAATTGGAAGTACAAAAAAAGTGATACGTACGTCGTATTGATTAATACGTACCTGGTACTACCGTAACAATTTTATCAATCACGCGTATTGCGTCCGATACGAGACAGGCGTACTCTTTTCGTATCAGCTATTAATAGCCGGGCAGAATCCGTTTGGTTTCTGGCGCTCATTGAATACGCTGCCCTTGCCCAACCGGGTACCAAGGTGTGTGTGTGTTCTTCACATTAAACCTTCCTTTCTACCCGTCGACATCAGCACTGGATGAGTTGATTGGCAATGCACCGTCATGTGCTGCATTTTTTTATGATATTTTTCGCCATCCCATACAAAATACTTTTATAAAATAAAAAATGTGCGAGAGACAAAAAAAAACACCAAGGGATTGCACAGGGACGAAACAAAACACCAAATCACCAAAAATCGGAAACAATACGTATTCCGAACGCAAAAGGTAGCTCACAAACAGGACACCATGCAGCCGGCGACCGTGGGTTTCCAAGCGTGAAGGGGAACTTCGATAAGCGGGTATGGCGGTCTATAGTGCCCCTCCTTCCTTTCTTCGGTGATGGCGACATCAATTCCCCTATATACGAGTATTGTCAAATGTATTGGGTGATAGTGGCGTCTGTCCCGCTATTATCGTGGGCACCTTGTCTGCCGTCTCCTTCCTGCTTTTTTCAGCCGCAGTTTCCCGGATACTAAATAAATGCTGCTGTTGTTGGCGTCTCCATTCTCTTGGACGGCACCCATGACGCGGCGTTGCGTAACCGTTTGACGCGTCTCAGTCGGGCCACTCCGACCCCGCGGTAGGACTCGCCCGCTTTCTGCTGCGGTAGGCCACGGCGCGGTCTCAACTCCAACACCAACCTTATAAGGTGTTCGTTCCGTGGGCCGGTTGTTGGGTCGAAACACGTATTTTGTGTCGGTCCAATTGGCCTTTATTTATGCGATAAGTCAAAGTTTTGCGCCTCCGGTGCTCGGCTCTCTCTCCATCGGTCATCATCGTGAAAATCGCTTTACTGGGTAATCAACCCCTCGTTTTGCTGCGCCATTATATACCCCCCGCGAAAATGAGCTGTACCTTACGGATGGTCGTTCCGATGCCTCGCATCGTGTTTTCTTGGTGGCTTTTGCGCACGAGAGGATAGTGTGAGCGGTAAGAAGGGCCAATGGCTTGCATCAGGTGTGCCGTTCGGAACTTGGCGCTGGGCCAAGTCTTTCGCCCCGCGGGTTCCCCACAGGTGTCTACTCGTATATCACCGTAGTCGTCTAGAGAAACCTCGTAAATTTCGCTGGGACTGAGATTCAGGTCGGGACTTGCCTGTCCCTAAAGTTATTACGAGGAACTACGGCGTACCGCCCTGCTGTGCAGTGTGAAAAGTTTGAAGATATTCGTATCAACCACCGGCGTACTATTTCTTCGGATAACCTTTGGACGGAGATTTGCGTAAAATTTAACCAAGGAACTACCGCCGCGGCGAGTCAAGAGTTCGGTGATAATAGCGTCAGTTCAACCACGGGTAAACCCTGTGGGATTGTTCAGATCGCGTAAACCCATGACCACATTTACACTACCTCGTATAATAGATACTCGTAAGTTGTTCGTAGTGTATGTGAGTGCATATTGGGTACAAATCGTGTATGTATACCAGGGGTATCTTTTTAGTGGAGATATGTGACCCCGTCGAAAACTGTGGTTTCGGTGTGTACAGGATTGTTGTACGCCTTGAAACCTTCCCCAAACGTTTGGGGGAGCTAACGGATATATATATGTACATATCATATGAACCGTACCACCGCGCGTAGAGGGCTAGCGGACACGCTTCTGCGAGGTTCCATGGACGGGGGAGGGGTTACTGCTGCTGTGCATCGAAGACCGGAGAGGAGGGCCGTGTTTCCAAAACCCGTACCTAGGGGTCACACGGGATGCGAGCGAGATATTGTTGGAATACATGATGAAATAGGGATCAAATGTTACCTCTGGTAAGGATTTTGCAGGTGCAAATGATACATAATATACAGTGGGGGCCCGCTGTTAAGAAACGTCAACTTGGCTTCCAGCAACATTTACGGCATTTCTTATATGATGATTCTTATTTTTCTCGACTTAAATTGTAGTTTTTCCAGTGCTTCTTTTTTTCTTATGTATATGCCGCGAGAACCACATTTCATGTTGACATTGTACAGGTCAGCCGCAACTGACGAGTGCGGCACTATTATACCACACTGTAATACCTTGGGTATGAGGGTACTCTCTTGACCTTTCCTATCAACAAACCTGTAACTTAATGAAGCCTGCCATACACTTACCGTATTATACCAAGGACAGACTAACACTACGCGGATCAACTCGCCCCCAACTAAGCTGCAAGTTCCGCGTTGCGGACATTCAGAGTCAGCGCCCGTCCCGACCTCGTCACCCCCTCCTGCTGCCCAATATCGACTGTAGTTACTAGAGTACCCACGCCCCAACAGCGGCGCCCTCATCCGTTCTGTACGATTCCACCGTAAACTTGAAATCGTTCGGGCTTCCATCAGCGCAGCATGGATCATGACACGGTAGCCATACCCACACCTCGACCTCTGGTTGTTGTGCTTCACGTCTTTTGTGTTTTCCCACCCGGGAAATTTCGCTTCGGATGAAACTAAAACAAAACTGCCGGGGAAAAAATAAATAATGTCGGCTGTGATGAGACTTTATAACGTTATTACTTGGTTTACTTTTCTGTACTTTTCTGTACGGTACTCGTACATAGCACGGCTGGAATGTTTTGACGTATGGCGTTTCTTATTCCGTGCCACGCTCCGGAGCGACCTCATTTCTTAAATTGGATGGAACGACAATCACTGCTGCTTCTTATATCGCATTTATCATATTCCGTTGCTCGGTTTGAGCTGTCTTTCTTACACGCAATTTCTTATTTTTTCTCACAATCTCAGCCTCTGTTTCTTAACATAACATTTCGTAAATGCGGGCCCTGTATTCGAGCATTACCACTAAGTGTTCATCCGTACACATATACATGTCGTACTGTTTTTTACTGCTGTCTAGTTTGTTTCGCAACAGCAGTCAGTTCAAACACACTGCAGCGAGGTATCTCTGTGTCGTAGTTTTGGGACCACATAACTGGTATCTCTCTATGAATAGGATGAATAATCGGCACAGACACTGCTGTGGGCGTGTGTGTGTTCTTCACATTAAACCTTCCTTTCTACCCGTCGATATCCAGCACACCTAGTGTCCGTGCCGATTCTTTTTCCTAGAAAGGTACCAGTTATGTGGTCACAAAACTACGACACAGAGATACTACGCTGTAGTGCAGTAATAAGCAGAGCAGACAATACACTTGCCATATATATATATACGACAGGCAAGACCTACCCTGCTCGCAATCCAGGTGCATGAAGGAGAAAATAGCGTAAAAAAGAGAAAAAGCGAAGAGAAAAACAAACCAGGTACCTGATAATAATAAAAATAATAAAGCAAATAAACAAACAACCAAACGAAAACATGACAACATAAAAAGAAAAAAAGTGTCGTACTTGTCTCTGTAGCTATGCAACAGACAACACAAATGAAACAAAATGAATGAAAAACAACGTAAACAGAGCAAAACTACGAACGACAGGAAAGGACAGGCAATCGGAGCACACCAAAAGCACCTTCCAGGCAGTCGAGGCAGGTTTGCACCCGTAGTACAGACGGGTTCTACCAGCTAGTCTGTATGGTACCTTGCTTGTCTCCTTACTGGATTCGTCCGCCGCGTTTTCCCGACGAACCCCCCCCCCCCCCCCCCCGTCTCCATTCCCTTCGGCGTCCTCACACAACGGATGCGTGGCGCTCCCTACTCGGTTCCGAAACAAGATTATTACGTACGTAGCTAAGCAACCAAAGGGAGAAAAAAAAAGTATTTTAGGAAAATACGGAAGGACAGAAAAACCAAGGCTTAAATGCCCCAGGGCAAACGACGGGTAGAAAGGACGGTTTTATGTGAATAGCACACACACAAGACAGAGTCTACCCATTAGAGCGCGACGATTATATCACTATGATTACGGGGGAACCTAGTAAACAGGCGACCAAATATTAATATTGTGAGTAAAAAAGGTAAAGGTATGGGTTTTGGTGTGTGTTGTGGGTCTTATATATATATAGTTACTAAGATCGCCCGTAAAAGTTTACAACAGGTTATACTTCGTACATAGTTTACACGTAATACATGTATGATCTATGTTCGGGTTAGTTAGGTGTACACACGTATATACGTACATGTACTATTACGGAGGACCATAGTAAATAGGACCAAATAGTAAATAGGACCAAATATTGTCAGTAAAAAATGGTAAGTATATAGGTTTTAACTTGTACCGTAGGTCCTATTTACTATGGTTCCCCGTAATAAAACATTTATTTCAATATTTTTCGGAATAAGGGCCCGTTTTAACAAAGAAGAAAAAAATTCAATTTGGAAAAAAAAATATTCAAATCTGCTTTTCATTGGTCAACACACGCACCAGCGCCAAAGATTAGGATCCTGGGGCATAATATTTGGTGCTGGTGCGTGTGTTGACCAACAAAAAGCGAATTTGAATTTTATTTTTTTCAAATTGAATTCATTTTATGCTCGCTAATACGGGCCCTAAGGTGGTTACCATGTCATTGAAAAGCAAAAGGCAAAGTAAAGAAAAGCAGGCCAAATCGACTTGTTGTGTTTTTTTTTAATTAAATACGGACGGTGTCCATACGATTTGTTTTGTTTTAACGCCGGCCTAAGGCTTTGTCCTGCGCGATACCTCCCTCGTTAAGGTCAAATTCGGTGCGTATTATACCCGATTTAAGATGTATGTGGCTTTGAGGCGAGATATTACGGCAAATAATGTAGCAAGATGGCAGGTTCAACTGCCTTGCCCCATACCAGGTATCTCCCATGTTGCGGGGTACCTGCCGTAGATTATAGAGCAACATATAATTAATATGTCCATATGATTTTCACTGAGTTATTAGTGAACTTGGTTGATCACACAGTAACCCGAGTTATTCAAAATGTAAACAAAAACAAAAACAAATGGGTAGACGATCTGAGTTATGAATAGTGATTAATTTGTTTCCGTCTTGCACCGAACAAGTTGGTTTCGACGCAAAACTAATTCATTTTTCACTGGCCTTTCGTTGAGTTTACTTTATTAAATGATTCCCGACTCGGAGAACAGGAAAACACCGACCCAGTTTCGCACATACATCTACAAACCTGCAACGCCAACAAAAATATGCCTCGTCCGTACACGTAACTAGGTAATACAATCCAAGAAGTCAACTTTCAGTAGTTTCCACCTCGAGGCACAGCTCACAAAACGCTGATCTTATAAAATGAAGCAAAACGTGGTCGGATGGCAAAACATATACAACAGTGTATGTAAAACAATTATATACCTGCAGTCTCCCCGGTGCGCTAGCAGGTAACCACGAAGCCTGTTGGCGTCAAGGTCGTGAATTCAAGAGAGTGCATGCTCGTAGGGACTGTATCTCTTGAAAATATGAAAACATCTTGACTAGCTGAAAGCGCGAGAGCATGAGTTGGCAAAATTCGATGAGATTCGACGAGCGTGGGTGGGGAAGGCTGAACCCTCTGCGCGATAAAAACCAAGGCAATAACTGCAATGGGGGAGGAGGGAGAGGAGCATAATTTGTGTCCCCGGATCTGAGTTACGACTACGAGTAGCGAGGGAGAAAAGACAGACGTGCGAAGATAATAAATAGGATGGGAAAAAAAAATGTCTACGGAGCAGTAATACGAAGTATATCATGAGTATACAGGTTAAACCGATAACACCCAGATCCAAAATCCCGACCAAAATATATCGCGATCGTCGCTTGAGCACGCGTGAGTGGATTGCGCTTTCCGTAACACATAACGTTCATCTCATGAGGGGTCAACGCTTGTTCATTTTCAAGGGCTAAGTTTCCAAGGGGTCTCCAGCGGTGAGGCAGATGTACAAAAAAAATCTCGTATGGACCTACAGCAGTATGTGAGTATCGTATATGGGTCTCCAGCCGTGGGGCAGGTACAAGAAAGTATCGTATAATATCATATGCAAACAAATATGTTTTAATTAGCAGCCTGCAGCAGCAGAAGACAGTACGTAGTTAGTTGTGTCGGGATTTTGTTTTTCGGATAGGGGCCGTCGTCGCACCAACTACAAGAAAACCGGTACAGCAGCAGTATTTCTAACATGTTATCCGAGCACAAAGAGGTTGGTCGAGAAACCAACGGACAACGGTCTAAAAAATGCCCAGTTCTTCACGCAAGTGCAGACATGAATGAACATGTTTGTTTATCAAAACAAGTGTGAGAATGGTTGATCGACCGAGCGCCTCCCTGAAAAAGAAAAAGCGACCCACCACACATTTTCAGAGGTCATTATAGAAAAACCGACCTAAATAAAGCATTGTGGTCAAATGGCGAAATAAGGAAATATAATGTGTTTTATATTATTGTTATTTTTACTTGTTTTTAGAGCTCCCCTGTCGACTAAAAGCAAATATATATTCGCGGCGTCTCTTTTTTTTGTTCTTTACAGCAGCAGCAGAGCAGCAGTATCATTGGATTGGCCAAGCTTTTGTCCACACATGGACATTACGACATTACATATCTTCTTGTCACATTATTGCTGCTGTAGGACCGTTTTTGAATTTCCCCCTTGTACGAGGTATACGACACGGTTCGGCTAACTTCTACCCTACTAGTAAAATAAGGTATTGTACCTGGTATATCGCTTACACGCGGTCGTGATATCGCTATAAAAGAAACAACCGCTATCGATACGTCAAGACTGTATACATACATAAAAGACGCGTGCTACAGTAGAGGTAGCACTTTTTGGCTGAATCGTTTTCTGAACGATCAAGCTCCTTAACCCATTCAGAACTGAAAAACTTATCCCACACTAATTGCAAGTAGGCCGTCCCCAAAAACGGGGGACCAGTTCTCAAGGGGTCAACTCAAATTCGTTGGACTTTCGTTTTTGCGGCGAATACTGTTTCAAGAATACTTTAGTCATGAGATTTCTCATCTGACCTTGATCTGACAGCACTTTTATTTTCCTCCAAAATCATTTTTTCGGTGAGGTACGACGCTCCTTAAGTGAGGAGCTCAGGAAAAACATGGTGCACCTCTATCGTAGCATGCGTCATAACATAATATACCTGGTGCAGCAATTTATAACGCATCGCACAACTGTTCGAAAAGTTGGCGTTCGTCCTTTTGGCTGGTCGACTGTACACCTGACCCGAGAAGCCGACCAGGCAATTTACGGTTTTTATACATGAACGTTTACACCTGACCCGAGCAGCAGTATATATATATATATATCATGAGTATACAGGCAATGCGTATACAGGAGCAGCGAGGCAGTTACTGCTGCTGCTGTTGCTGCTGCTCCTTAGGAACGAAGTGAGCACCGTAGCACAACCTCGTATAATATAAACTACAGCCAGCCGTGGTCGGAACCCAACGCGGGTCAAGCGGAAGCATTTCATACGAAACATGTCATGAACTCATCATTTCCCTGGAATAATTACCAAACAAACAGAACGCGAAGTCTTGAAATTACAGTAGCTCGAAAGCAAAATGAGTTCCTCGATGCGCGATGGAGCAGACGAACTGCGTTATGTGTCCCATCATTCCGTATGCTGTGCACGAGCCTATGTTAGTGTGGTGTTGACATGCGTTTTTTTGTCTAATGGAGGGTAGGGGAGAAACAGGAAACCGTGTATGGCCTCAAAATGAGACAAAAAAACCGTTGGAAGTCAATGCAGACAACGTCGACAAATCCAGGTGTACCTGATCAGTTTCAACCCGAAACAATAGTTACGACGTGAGGTTTCCCGGTGGCAGGTCTCTTGTCTTTTTTATGGTAAAGTGTATCCGTACTGTTAAATGGTTCGGATCCAAAATAGACCAGGTATACGTACCAATGTTTTCGTTTAAACCCGAAGTATACAGACAACACCGCACAGACCGAGTATTATCACAAGCGAAACCAACATGCCGTCAATGTTGCATCATGCTTCGTCTGGATAGGGGGGTGTTGTAACTTTGCTGCTAAAGTGCAGGCTCAATCGAGGTCTCACGAAAACGATGGGAACACCCCAAGTCAAGTAAAAGCAGCAACACGTTTCGCTACTAGTGGTGCGCTCACGGCTTCCCCCCCCGCTGCGCGGTGTGCTCCTTGTTATTTCGTGACCCTGCAGGCATCGCAACCAGCGTGGTTATGGTGACGGACGCTGTTTTCCCTGGCTGGTGAGTTCCGCACGTGCATGCTATGGATCCTTGGTGGTGTGCTCTTCGTTTCAAGTCTGGTCCTGTCTTCTCGCGTCACCGCTTTTGCGCGCGACGCATGCTACGGTAGAGGTCACAAACCATATTGTTTCCGACTGTGGTGACTAGAGGAACTCCATACCTCACCCTCAAAGTGACTGGGGAGGCAAACCAAAGTGCTACCCTATGCATATTACCATGGCCTAAGGGTTCAATAAAAAATACTGCAACACAAGAATGGAAGGCCGACGAGTTTGGCTTAACCTTTTTAGAACTGCAGTCCCGTTATGGGGATAAACCACTCTAATTCTAAGTAGTATGTCCCCAAAACGGGACTCCAGTTCTAGAAGGGTTAAGGAGCCCGACCATTCAGAAACACAAATAGACAAAAAATGTCACTGGGACTACATATATCGTAGCACGTGTCGCCCGGAGTTTGGCACATCGGCGTAAACAAATTGTGGGGGGACTGCGTACTTTATATATAGGGATCATTGGCGGTGTTCTCTTCCTTTTAAGCCTTATCCCGTAATCTGGTATATATACCGTGGGCGCACCGCGTTTTGGACAACATCGTAAACTTAAGCGAAACACTCAATTGGAAACCTCCATTATGAGGCACAAAGGTCCCCCGCAAACAACGCATTGGCAAAGCAGTCGCGCGTTTTTGGTAGCATCGGAACTGGTCGCACAAGGGTGGAACTTCTCCCGAGAAACATTTACAACCCGTTTGCCCGACGTTGCCGTTCACAGGTCTCCCTTCTTCGCGATGCATATGACCCAAGATGTCCAAGGCTACCTGGAGGGCCTCGATCAAATTAACGGTGCGCTTGACCTCTCGCTGGAAGTTCGATTTTCGAATGCGTTTAGTATATCTCTGCAAAGCATCAAAAGCCCGAGCTCTACCCCCGCCCCCCCGTATCCGCCTCGAAATATCCGGTCGGTAATGATTCGTGTTAGCCTCACACGGTAGAAATGGCTTTTGGCGTTTTTCGATGCGCAACTGCCTGTGTCTGGGTGGACCTGCATCTGGCGATGGACCGCCCACATAGCTCACCGATGCTACTTTTCTCGACGAACTTGTGAACACCGCATACGATGTATTGGGCGACCATAACCTTTTGCACCTACTGAGTGCGTTGGGACTAGTAACCCCGCAGAGAACCGAGCCCTACCCCCATTCGTTCTTGAAACCCATCCATACGATAGTAACTACGGCGGGAAACGCTTCTGCTCACCATCCCACAGCGGTAACCTCATTTAGTCTGCTTTTCAAGCGAAATTTGCAGAGTTGTTTGTATACTCGTAGCTTTGTGTAGAATGGTCCACCCTCAGCTGGTTGTCCCTAGATCGTGCTGTGCCTCTTGGGTGTTCACCCATTACTTGCTCGATTATAATTCCGGTTTCTTGAATTGTTTTTGTTAGGTAATGCTCCAGCCCTGGCGATCGCGTCCTAGGTTGTTCCACGTGTATTTCCCAAATCGGCCTATTTCAACTTGTAAGCCGAAATCAGATTGAACAACATGTCCTGCACGGACTACATGTACCCGAGATTTAGTATATGTTTCCCTGATAATTTATCGGTTTACTTACCGCATGGCCGGAGGATGGCTGTGAAGATTTGTGACACCCGCACCTGTGCCCGCCCCCCCCCCGCGCTACGTACTCCCTCGTATGAACAGAGGTCGACTTCGATGTCCTTGTGGGTAGCCACCTCACTCGCCTGGGAACGAAGGAGGACGTTCAGGACAAGATCGACTTCTTCGCCGACATCCTTGCTGGCTCCGAGCTCGGCCATGCAACTGTTAGTCTCATCGACGTTGGAGTGGGCCTCGGAGTCACCGACCCGACACACGTGCTGACGGGCCACAGCTGGTGCGTGCGTGTACCTGCCTGCCTGCGTTCAAGCATCAATGCTGATGATCGTATTTTATGCAAACACTCGTGCTGCTTGCTCGATGCATGCGAGAGAACGGCATCGCTCGTGAATGCTTGCTCTTTCTGTCGATGTATCCATCGATCGCCGCTTACACCACTCTGCCCTCCGGTACGCTTGCTGCAACCATCTCAGGGTCTTCCTCAACGAGTATCTGGAGCGTATCATCGACGTGTGCTACGACTACGTCTTGGACTCGTCAGCTCGAGGGCGGAACTGGCTCGAAGACCTCAATGGAGTCGAAGTTACCCTCCGCTCCCACGTGAGTACGCGGTTTCTTTGCTATGGAACCAACGCTACAAGCCCGGAGCTATTGACGTCAATCTCTCAGCCACCTGGGTCGGAGACCTAATAGTACATGCAGTTATCAAATATATCATGCTTCGTGCAGGTGTACTCTGTGTAGTAGTAGGCGAAACACGGAACACGGCGGTGTGAAGTGTTGAAGGTCATACTTTCGATATACCTGGTAAGTTGTATCTGGTAGGTACGGCTTCCGCTCTCGTTTCCACCGTTCCTCGCACAATCCTACCTAAGCGCGAAACTTGACAACAATATCTACGAATTGTGTTGTTGGTTTAGACTGCGCATGAGTTCGTTCTGGTGGCGTTTCACGACCCTCCAGCAATGTGTTTGCACGAGTATCCGTTTTGGTGCCTTTACAAGATTATTTGTCTTACCAAGCAAAAATCCCTCAAAACAAAATGTGGTCGTTCTTGCTGCTTCGCTGCTGTACCCAAAAGATTTCGTCGTATGCCTGGAAAGTATAATGTCATTACCCGAACCATACTGCTGTACGTACTCTGGTGTCTAATCCGGCCCAACCGCTCCCTCCATGTTTGGCGTTGCTTCTTTTTTCCTCGCGTGTTGTTCCACAGTGCTGGGCGATGGGCAGCTTCGTCCGCCTCGGCTAGGTTCTGGTTCGGTTGATCAAGAACCGTATGACTACCGCATATTTCGACGTTATTTCTAGATGTGTGGGACATGCGCGAGGTTGATGAGAAGGGGGGGGGGGAGGGGGATTCGGACCCTCCCCGCGCCCTCTGTTGTGCGTCCACCGGTACTTTTTAATGGACACTGTTTTAACACTGTCTTTGTATCAACAGCGTTACACTATACGGTGCGTGCGCAGGCGGGTGCAGGAAATGTAAACCGGGAAATTATGAGCTAGCTGCCATGGCATTTTTTTCGTCCAGTCTCGGCTTGGTAAGACACAACGCGCACGCGCCCCGAACTTGCAGTTGTTTTATACGAGTGAGCGTGGACGAGAATCTCGCAGCGTAACGCCGGCGGTTTGTTTACGTTGGTAAATGTCGGATAAGCACACAGCGAGATAAAAAACTAAACCGCTAATAACCAGTCACCATCGCTTTGGTATTTTATTGGATATCCATCCCATGTCTGAACGTATACTTTTATACAGTAGGCTAGATTTGGTTTTGTAGGTTAATGTTCTTCGCTTTGTATGGCATACAGAAGGATTGCCGAGATCGGCTTTCTGTTGTAGGTGTGGGTGGGTTGCAGCAATGTTCGGCGAGAGCCAACCTTTGGCGGGGGGGTACGTGACGAGATTTCCTCGTGATTTGTTTCGTATGAAGGGAGAGGGAGGGAGGGAGGGAGGTACGTCTACCAAAGATACAGCGCCACGACATCAAGCTTGGGTACCATCCCTCTAAGTCGGCGGTGTGTAGAGAGGGCTCAGCAGCAAGGCGTTTAGCACTGCGGACAATAACTGGTAATCTTGTAACTGTTGAAAGGGAGCAGGGTACGCATTTTGAACACCGAGGTGTTGAAACCTGGTTGTTCAGGTCATACTCGGGTATGGAAAGAGTGCACAACCACCCTACTGCTAAAAACACCCTTAAACTGTTTATTTGTTTTAAGGATTTTGACTTTTTTTGCCTTGGATCGGAGTAGAGTGGCGAAGAGTACTTGGCGAGGTATACACTGTAATCATGTAGGTTTAATTTATATGGTGCCCGGCTTAGGGAGGAGACTATTACTGCAGCCCACGCCACAGCGTAGAGAGGAGCCAAAGCCACAAGGTTTAGCACGAGCGGAATTGTCTGCCGTACATGGAGGTGCTATATATCGTGCTATACAACCATCGCGTTCTGGCATGTGTATGAACGCGATGGAGGGGTGTCAACAAAACAGGGTAGATTGCGCGCCAACGTAGCACGACGGCAAAGGGTGTTGTGTAACCCACACGTGAACGTGGATATTATATGGTAAGAGTAACTGATGAAAGCGTGAGCGGGATAGTGTGCCGTTACCTTTAGGCCCAGGGTCTAGTCGAGCCAACACAGCTGGGACGTTTGTTTTCAGGACAAGCGAATAACTACTGCCCACTGATTCCTGTGTCTGCAACGGAGTCACCGGAATCGAATGGACCCGGCATTCATTCAGACGGCGGTTGTTGGACAACCTATGCCACAGCTTGAATGTATAGTATGAAGGAGTTTACTGTTTTAGCATGAGGGGTGGAATGGCCTTCTGTGCGGTTTAAGGCCCGGGGTTAATCAGTCGACACGCATAGTAGGAAGTGTATTGGTTGCTCGACGGGGGTGAAGCCGAATGAAAACCAATTGAGGTCGCATCACATGCATGCGCTGGAAAACCGACCGGGTGCCTTATCCATAAAATAGACAATGATGCAATCGACCTAACTTTTGGATTGTACCGACAGTGTAATGGAGACGCCGTGAATCTTGTTCGTTAATTGAGATGTGTGCTGGACTACTCGATAGTTCGGTTTGCTTGTCAAAGCACAGAGGGAGGCAGGCCATCACGATCGCCCCCAAGAGAAATATCTCTGCACGAGTGTAGAAATGAACCGCCAACCACCACGAGCACATCATACGAATCACAACGTGCAGATACCAGCCTTATCGGAATACAAAGCACAAGACCACACGATAGGCTGGCTATTTTCCCCCCCATCTATTTCATATTGTATCCATATTTTTTCTTCCGTCCTGCGCAGTCGTAACTCGGATGCAGCGTCACACGGCAGGCTGTTCGTCTCCCTGCACATTTGGGATTGTGCGTAGTTTTGCCGCGATAATAGTCCCGCCCGTTACTCCCTCGTCGATTTGCGGCTAATCGCGTTAGGAGCTCTTTGCGAGTATGCTTCACGTATGATACGAAGTTGGTTCTTTTTTCTTGACGGAAATAATTTCCAAATCTCACAAGGTGGGCATTCGAATTCAAGGATCAACTCAATTAGCGTATCTGACGTACGATACCAGGCCACCCCCGGTGATAAAAAAGCAAACCTAAAATAATCTGGCCAAATTGATCTCCAATCACGAAGGTACGTTACACATCACCTTCCAAAACATAAAACAATTATGACGCCCGGGAGGTACCAAAAAAACGTAACAGTGTAGTATCAATATCTTACAGCAGCGCACATCATGGCAGTAGTGGACAGACACTGTTAGTGGATCTTCCTAAGGTAGCTAATTAGGCACTCTGATTGGCCAAGCAAGTACTGACCACTGGCATAGGGTTAGGGTTAGGGTTCGATCTGAGGGTCAACATCACTACTACCAAGACAAATACCCCCATTTTAAAGATCCACTATCACCCTTTGTCCACCCCTCCATCATGGAGAACGACAACAACATCGAACAGGCGCGGATCCCTTCCGCACGGGCGGCCCATCACCGTGGGCAGAACGCAGCTGTGGTGGCACTGGGAAGGCCAGCAGCCCCTACAAGGTTTGCTGGTTGCGTCTCTAGCCACGAGCGGGACCACGATCGGTTCGTTCTTCGTCCGTCCGCAAACCCGCCCTGCTGCACCTGCGCTTCACGCTCCGGCAGCAGAGCAAAATGAGCCAGCCAAGGCAACGCGTGCCACGCCAGCCACAGCGAGCAGCAAGTCCTGCATCAGCCACAGTGTCTGCAATTACGGGTATTTTTACGCGATGCTATCACTCACTTGTTTTACCACCGCGTCTGGTAACCGACTGGAGGCACCAAGAGGTGCCAATCAACACGCCTTGCGGTGTCACCATTTTGTTATCACCCCCCTGGTAGCTGCCTGAAAGCGTCAAAATGTGTCAATTATCGTGGCTTGCGCTATCACCCCCCTTGTTATCACCCCTCCGCGGCCGGGGTTGGTGTGCCACGCGTACGAATACTAATGTACCCATTGCCCTCTTATCACCCCCCCTGCTATCATCCCCCGGTAACGAATGATGCAAAACTCGAATAATACGTGTCCATTATCACCGGGGTGCGTTATATTCCACCCCGCCACATTCGACTACCCCGGGTGATAAAAACCTGCATCCCCTGGGACGGTTTCGTATGCCAGATACGGTATTACTGTAGAAGCATTCGAGGGTAACCACGAGTAGACCACCGGCGTCACCGGTGATTAACTTATCCGCCGTGTAAATCAAATACGACGAGGAACGGTAAGGACAAGGTATACGTCACGTAATAATGGCATGAGTCCATATAATCGTTGGAAACCCGTGCGTTGGAACGGCCAGATCACAAGTCTAAGCGACACAACGAACGGAGGTCGCACGAGTGCCTCGAAGGACGCCGTGCTTTGGAGTACAACTTTTGTCATTTCCCTCGTTGATACTGTTGTACATATATATGAATATACACGAATACATATATACATGTGCGCGGGCGTTGTTGGTTATGTGCCACTTTGGGGTTGACTCGGTCGGGCCGCTTGAATGCTTTAATAGTATTCATATATTCATACAATCACAAGTACTTGTGGGGTGGCATGTAACGTTTATCAGTCGTCATAACCTGAGGTTTAGGGTTAGAGTCACGGATCTGTAATATTTGACATTTTCGTGGCACGTGTCGCGACGCGTGTCGCGACATGCCGCGACACGCCCAGGACGTTGCCGCGGCACGCCGTGACACGTGCCGCGGCATCGCAACAAAACGCGACACGTAGGGTAGGGTTAGGGTTAGGGTTAGCGACACTCGCCGCGACACTCCCCGCAACACTCGTCGCGACACGTCGTGGGGTGTCGCGACATGTCGCGGCTTGTCGCGACACGTGTCGCGACACGTGCCACGAAAACGTTAAATAGTGTACGAACTCCCTGACGCGGTATAAGTAATCCCGTTCTCACGTACGGCCCAAAGCCAGGTTGAAGTTACCTGTGTAGTAGTTAGCCAAACTATCACCCAATCAAAGACCGAGAAAATATCTTCCTCGCCATCTGCACAGAAATTACATCGTACTTACACGAAATACACACGCTATTTGTTTTGATCCTGTACGTGTCCGTGTAAGAGTTTACATCTGATACTGCAAGCATTTGTCACCTAGGGTTCATGCTGCGAATCGTCTCGTGGGCAAGTATTTCCATGGTATGCGTTTCGCTTGTAGCCTGCAGTACACACCTATAAATACAGTACAACAGTACCAACCAAAAAGACAGACGGGAATTGTTTCTAAACAAATGTCTCTCTGTCGTGTTGATTCCATACAATGGGCCGACGAACGTGAATACACCACAGCAAAACGAGTAGTAGTAACGGCCATGCGCTTCGGTTTGGAGTTCGGGTTCGGGTTTAAAGGTAAAGTTGGGCTGGAATTTCAACCTGGAACCGTATGTACCTAATGACTACATTACCAATTGAACGATAGGTTCACCTTTATATATTGCAGGGCCTTTCATGGGCCGCCGCTGGTGGACCGGCCCACCAACGTTTCTTAGTGGACCGGCCCATCAATGTTTCTTGTGAAAGACCGCCGCCCGGACCGGCCAGTAAAAACGCACATCAGATGGGGTGTGGCCCGAACCGGGCCATCAAGTTTCAGATGATGGGCCGCGGCCTGGCCCAGCCCATTTCATTTTGAAACCTTCACGGCCCGCCCCAGCGCGGTCCATCAACTTTGAGTTTTCTCGGTCCGGCCCGGCCCGGCCCGGCCCAGTCCATCGCACTCCACATCTTTGACGGCCCGGCCCATGACATTGGCTGTGGGCCCCTGAGACACGGGCTCCATGCCCGGCCACTCAAGTTGACGGGCCGGTCCACGGGTCAGCCCATGTGTTGCCCCGTACTCTTAATAAATGGTGCACACATATACGACGCTTATGCGCTCACGTATTTGTTTTCCGGCCCATCAGGTACACCTACCCCCGCCCCTGCCCACACAATTTCGTCTCAACCACCGGCCCCGTCAGATGCCTTCTGTCCCGACTGGTGGACCACCACCCCCTTCAGCTGCTGCGATACCAGCAGCCTCATCACCAACACGGCTGTTGTTGCTGCTGCTGTTGCTGCTGCACCTGTTATCGATATGTCCTCCGAAGATAACTAAGATAACGCTAGTGATCGTTTGGCGGCGGCTTCTCATTCAGCAGTAGCAGCAGCTGTTCTCGTTTCCGGCCCGACCACGACACCCACACGAAGGTGGACACCGCTGCAACGTCCAGTCAGAAGTATCGACTATTTGGGCCCACTATATGATTGTTTCACCGGCGTTTGGTTCCGTCCCGGCAGAACTACAGTAGGGTAAGAACGTCAAATGCATCCTGCGTCGAGAAGGGGGTAAGGAGTGTCCTCTGTACACTGACAACGGCACCATGGTTTCGATCACACTTTTTCATAAGGAACACGAGGCGCAGTGGAAGTTGTTCTCGCCGCGAGCAGCAGATCAGCACAGGCGAAGCGCCAGCGTGGAGACGCTCGTCGAGGCATTCGGTAGTAGAACATATGGCATGGGCCTCGGCCCGGGCCGGCCCGTGAAAACCCATGGGCGGCCTCATGGTCAGGGCCGAGCGGCCCATGCAGAACCCACATATCTTGGGCCGCGGTTCGGTCCGGCCCGGCCCATTGAATTTGGAGATGATGGACCGCGGCCTGGCCCGGTTCATCGACCCCGGCGCGTCAATTTGTATAATTCGTCGGCCCGGCCCGGCCTATCATACTTTCAAACTCCTCGGCCCGGCCTCGCCCGGACCATCATTGTTTCACAATACCGGCTCGGACCACCGGCCGATGACGTACCCTGATATATTTCTCCTGGCCACGTGTTAACGCTAAAGCCTGGGGTTTCGTATGGTGGACAAAGTATCAAGAATATTCCTACGGCAACTGTTCGATATAGTACTCGTATGTTGAAACAGTACAATTACATCTTCCAATGCTAAGGTGCTGAGATCTGAGATATTGCTGAGGTGCTGAGATCTGAGATATTGAAATATGAGACAACTCCCTTCGGCGGCTGGACACTGTTTTCACAAACCAAGTCGCGCCTTGACAAGGAACTCAGCAAAGCAGCAATACGAGGATACCTGATTTTGAAGCACTGCTGTTCTCGAACACGCACCGCAATTGAGACCACTACAGACTTCAAGGACCATCCTCTTGGTCGGAAATTGGCCTTTACCTTGATTCATGCTGGTTGTACTATACAGTAGTAATAGTAGTAGCAGTATAGCATACAGTAGTAGCATGATATAGAGCCGACGCGCGACGACGACTACGCGACAGGACGCGATCTGGGAGATGTACGTAGAGGTTGAGAGGGATTATGGTGCTGGGAGTTTTTTATGGTGTCCCCGGGGGGCACGCGCCGCCGGGAAAATATTACGCCGCATCTTCACAGGGACACATGCCACATGCCTCGGGCAACACTTGTGCTCTGCATCTAGGTGGTGATATCCGTCTAACTTCGTAGCAAGTCATGTCAACGCCAAAAGCAGTGGCGGTATTCATGGCTATATGGGGCGGGACAGCTTTAAACAATTACACCGGGTGGGATCTGTATCATCCTTCATGGCGAGGAACGAGAGCCAGGTTATACATGCCACGAGGGATGTCGCGGAGCTTCGAACTCAGCTCGCGCTGTGCTGATGCTGCTGCTCCATACAAAGAAGGGGGAGTGTAAAGGCGCAGACAACGGAGAAGGTTAGACAGACGAGAGCATCAGCTGCTGGACCAACGCCCAGGAGGGGAGCATGACCAGACAAGTTACCGTCACTGTGATGATCCAGCCTCGCCCCAACACACCAGGTATGGTGGTAGCAAAACAAGATACTCGGATAACTTGTTTTGGAAGCGTCACGCGTGCAGTCGAGAAGACCGATTATTACGCGGATAACTACCCGGTAAGCGGAGAAAACACACATCAACAGCACGTCGGATGCATATTTTAACACGGGTAGGGACTCCCCTGAGCACATCATTAAAGTACACTGCGCCTGCGACGTACATTTGGGGGTCAGATCTGGCGATCTGGGTGCTTGAACATTGGTCTAAGAGTCCAAGATGTATTGTTGCTCGCACGAGGGCTGGCTGTTTGAGCCTTCGTTCAGATCTGCGGTCTGAGACTGCGTATTTCAAGTCTGCATGTTGGTGACCAAATGCAACGCGCAAAATTCATGGTTCGATGCGGAAAACACTGACGTGGAGGTGAAGGTGAGGATGCTACACTACGGACATGTATTACCGAGTGGAAGTCCCTGCCTCAGGTCGTGTATGCGCTTGTTTGAATCGTGGCCATAGCAAAACCAACTATTCAAATATACGCAACTGCTGGATGCTCTGTGCTCAGTACTACCTATACGTATGAGTGCGCGAATGGATGCGCGAGAGACCAGCCGCATTGATATCGACCAGCCCAGGGATGGAGGCCCACGGACCAGCCACATGAGGGACCAGCGTGAAGCTGCTAGGAAATCTTCAAATATCGGATTTCCAAATCTCACCGCTAAGCATAGCACGCTTGTTTTCTTCAAGTCACGTTTTTGACAAAGGACGGATGTCTGGTTGTTTCTCAGTTTGCGGGTGTTTTGACTTCCCGAGGCGCCTCCTATAGCGAGTGTACTCCTACTGCGGCATATTATTTTGCAACCGCTGAGTAGCGAAACCGCAAATGCACGTTGTATTGTTGAAACCTAAAATGGTTGCACCTTCCCCCTACCTGACGATTCGAATGCCCGAGATTGGTCTCTTTCTGCTACGTCGGCACATCCTGAAATATTGTGTTCGGAATTCTCGGCCATTGGTCCCCCACCCCCTCAGTAAAAATCTACTGCCATGACAACGACACCATGAGTTCCCGCCCTCGGGCCCCGAAATGTTCGCCTAGGGCCGTGCTTCCGTACCCGTCTGCGCCAACCCTGCGTCCTCGATACTGTCAAATACCGGCACGCACCCATATAGCATACACGCATTAGAAGTGTATAACGATAAGCTTTCGCAAATACGCACTCATACACACATACGTACACAATACACAAATATGCGAGCACTCAAACACAAAAAACACACATGTATATTATACAATATAACTACACTAAATCAATACCCAGCAGTAGTACCTGATGCACACAGTGCCAAATACAGCAGTTAATCCACCATACCTGATAATTCAACCCAGCAGCAATATCTTCGTTAGAGGCGTTCCCTACCATCGAACGTTGAAAAGCCATGCTTCACTGCCCGCCCCACCCTCCGTCCCTCCCCAGGGATCAGTATAACCCAAACGCAGCCCTCAACGTTTAACGAATCCGCCATAACGACAATCGAGGGATGAGCCTACCGGTACTATACTTACATAAAGGATGTGCTATAGACATATGAGCCGCTCATGCGTATCCCAACCTGTTGAAAATGGTATTTGAAAAATGTGGGATGGGCCGCTGTTACTTCATACACTAGGAGAAAATAATGTTGGGAGCTAGATCTACAACTAGCTGTAGTACAGTAGAAGCTACGACGGCGTGGGGCTGGTGAACCGGTGGCAAATGGCAAAGCACGCTTGTGAAATGGGTGCCCTCGTGATTGACTAATCACCAGCACTCCAAAGCAAACATTACTATTTACCAGGTTAATCGAAAGTAAACGATTACCGCTGGCAATTAACGTTTAGTTCCGATATCTTACCTACGCTACATATGATGATGTATACATATTGTGGACCGTACCAAGCTTCGCAGCACAAGTAGGTTTCGAATGTTGGCAACATCTCAGCAATACGTAGATCACCAGGCTGCGTGTATATTTTACACCAAGCTAAACGTCAAGCCCACGTAAGCAAAGTGGCTTTCGAAAGGCAGTGAGGCCAAGACTCGGAGTAGGAGGACCAAATCTGCGAAGAACGTGGGAACCGAACGAGGCCAAAAGGCCAACAACAGCGGAGATCTTAAACATATACTGAGGGCGAATCTGACACAAACGCCCTATACAACGGACGGAAAGGCAATAAAATACACGGCCATAACACCGACAGCTATATAGACGTTCCTAGAGTGCAAAGTACCCCAAACGTCACTTGTACACTTCTACAAACATCAAGCAGCAGGGCTGTTTGTTTTCAATGCTATCCCCCTGAACACTACTGGGTTCCACCCCAATCTCGTTCGAAAATGGTAAGATCACAACGTGGGGGAAGGGCGAATAACCGGGTACCGCGGTGCCCACCCGTCTCGGACCTTGGGTCGCTCTTTCACCCCTCCGGTCCCGGTTGCCACACCAGGAACAGACCTCCAACCAACTGGACGGCGGCCATCCATGTTTACTTCGTTTCTTGCGTTCGGGACATTCTCGTGCGGATCATCTGTTCCCTCTTCGGGCGTGTCTGTGTTGCGGTTCGGCAGCTCTCCAGCAGTCCGGTGCTCACCATTCTGTACAATCTCTGGCCCAGTCTCGATCGTGTGTCCTCCCTGCGCGGCAGTTTGATCCACCCTCCGGTTGTGCCTCTGGCCTCGTTGTTTCTCTCCTCCCCGGGCGCTTGTCTCTAACCCCGTGCTTTTCTGTTGCCTCCCCCGATCACTGCATTTCACGCCCGGTTCAGTTTCCTCGGTTGCCACCAACCGCCACCCTGGTATGTAAATCTTCCTCTGATGCAGCGGCGACGACCTCGCTAGCGGTAGATCCTCCGCCGCGGGTGGGGAGTTTGGGCGTGAGTTTTCAATCACGCTAGGTGAGACCTTCGTTCTGGACGGTTTGTTCTCGCCTGTGCGGCGGCCGGGCCTGGTACGGTTCGTGTGTTTCCGCACATCAGTCGTAGGTGTCTCCGACGTTTCGGCCGGAGGAAATGCAGCTTGGATACTCGCGTCGGGCGTGCGAGAGTCACGAGCGGGAACACCAGGCGATACAGTGGATCCCAGAGAGGAAGCGATCCTCGGACGGACGGCAGGAGAAGAGGCGGCCATTCTAGTCCCGGGTTCGGTAGCCGTGGCGTTGGTGGGTGACCGCCTGTTCGACACGTTTCCTCCTGCGGGAATGACGGTGTCGGTGGGTGTCGCGTCTGGGTCTTGCTTCGCCGCCACCCTTCGCTTCAGGACTCTTTTGTCTGCGGCTGCGGCATGCATGGTGAGTTTCGCGGTCGGTCGGGCCGATCTAAATCGTTGTCGCGGGCTCCAGGACCTGAACATTCTCGCCTTGTCGTCCGGCTGCTGAGTTGGCGACGCACAGTTATCGCCCTTCTCCTCCGCGGGAGGCCGCGAGGACGACGGCTCAGCCTGGGCTAGCACTGAGTTCGATATACCGAACCTCGAGCGGGCGCTTATGTCGACAGTGCGTGCAGAGGTGTCGACCACATCCTGACTGCCATCGTTTGGATGCCTTGGACTTAACGATTTTGTCTTCGGGATGACGAATCCTGCCGCAGTCATCGCGGCTTTAAACCCGTCTCGCTCTCTGTTCTTCGGCGGCGCCTTGACGTAGGCGAACACTCTCGTGTCCGCCGTGCGGTTGGAGGAAGAGTTACCGGCACCGTCTGTGCCGCCCGCCACAGATCGTCGTTCCGGGCTCAGTGATCGGCAGCTTCGAGATGCCCCCGCCTTTTCGGACCATTGAACCGACGACGTCGGCGAAACACTCTGAAACAAGACCCTCGAAGATGACCGCGAGCCTCGTCTCCGTGACGGAGTGGGGAAGAAGCTGCTCTTCGCGGTCGGTGCGACTCGCTCCCAGGTCTCCCACCGCTTTTCTCTCTGCTCTTGTTGGGCCAGCGGATCGGCATTCTTTGCCAGGCCAAGTCCACCTCTTGGGCCGGGTTTGATGCCAGACCCTGGTTCGCCTTTCTCGTAGTCGCCGCCAGCGACGATGACTGGGTCCTTGAGCGAATCGGGGACTTCCACCAGCTCTTCCCACCCCATGAAGATGACGAGGCCTTGAGCGACGACAACCAGGAGCATCGCTGCGTGCGCGATTATGATAACTCCGGAAAATACTTCCTGGCTCTGCTCTCGCTCGTTCGAGACGTCCACACGAAGAAGGAGGGCGAGGAACATGCTCGCGAATACGACGTAGTGCCCCATCCGGTACAGCCACATGTCGACCGGCCGCTCGAAGGGAGCGAGGATTTCAGACACCACCATGAAGACGGCGGCGAGCAGCAGGACGACAGCGACCTGAGCCGAGCTCTCGGGATAGATAAACACAGCCAGACCCGTCAGTGCGAACCGGCGGAAACACTCCACGACCTGGTGGCGTACAGCAGGGTGTAAAACGCAATCAGTGGTGTATGAGGGCCAGCTCGCAGAAGTAGGGTGTTTTAAAGAGGGGGCAATATGACCGAGCGTGGTAGCTTACACATGCACGGGCGATGGGTAATGGAGTACGTTGTGAGTTTCACTATTGTGGCATCATTAAAGGCTGCACATGAGATTTTGCTGATCTAGCCGCTCCCTCCGCGGTGTACAACGCTTCTGGTGCATGCTACGCAGTCCTGCAATAATGATTTTCAGTGGTAAATACTGGAGTCCTTTGTGTTCTGCCTGCCTGATAGGCGTAATTCAAACGATCAGGCGATTAGACACCAATTACGAGTTTGTGGAACGACCGAGTAGAACCGTTGAAGGTTTGGCTTGGAATATGAAGGCGATGTGTCCCATTGTGGTATGAGACCCAATGCTCCGTTCAAACCCGGTCACGAAGACATTCCGCGAGTGGATAACCGAATGGACGTTTCTGGAGGCCTTGCGTTTACCCTATCTGCTCGTTCATTCTGACAGAGGTATGTGCATTTCACGGCAGAATTCGCGGGACTGGTGCATGGTAAATGCGATAGGCGTGTGTCACCACCTTCTCGGTTTATTATTAAGACATTTTCGGTTTTCAAGGACGGAATGTGAATCACGACAACCCACGTGTACGGGATGCAGAAACCTCAGTCGTGCCCATATTTGCCGGACATATTCCAAGCTAGTCGACCGAACCAGTACATTAGGCTGGAATGGTCACGAATGATATGCACGCAATGCTTGCTTTAACGTCCACCGGCGTGTGGTTCGCTCCCCGGCCCTTTCAGGAAAAATACCTCGAATACAAAGCAGAACGTAAAAACGAACGAAACGTTTCGAGCTTGGTCGCTTCTGCTTACCTCGTAGTAGTACCTCTGTCGCCTGTACGGCTCCCACAAGTCGGCTGCAGGTCGTAGGTCAGGGTTCATAACGCGGTTTTCCTCGAACTTCAGCTCCTGTCGATGCCGGAAGAGCCACCAGCCAAAGCCGACAGGGAAGCCCAATGGGTAAACGACAACCATGAGCGCGGCGTAGGCTTGGAACCCTACGTGCTTCGCCGTGGTGCATGTCAAGCTGTAATCTGCGCGGAGGTAAATGTTTCCGTCGTCGAGTGTGTCGCACACGAACGTCTCGAGTATCGTGTGCGAGACAGTGGCGTAGACGACGAAGACAACGAAGAGGGCGATGGAGAGGTGGCGATTTTTCACGATCGCCACCGCCTCCTCGGACGCGCGGTTGCGCCGCAGCGCCACGAGGTATGTGCACCCGAGCGCGGACAGCACCACTACAGGGCCAAGTGTGGCCATCAACAGGCGGTCGTAGAAGTTCGTGTCGTAGATGCACGCGAAGGACAGGATGAAGCCGAGGTCGCAGTTGACGAGATCAATGATGCTCAGGAACTCCTGGTAGGCTTTGGGGTACTTGACACCCGCCACGTCGGAATACTGGAACGGCATATTGGGTGGGTAGGTTTGGGAGGGAGGAAGGGGTCGCTCCGGGTTGTTCACATATCAATATCTTCACGAGAGCCCGCTTTATTGAAATCAAATAATTTGTACGAGTATATCAAGTCCGCCCTGCGTGTCACATATTGAACTGAGGTATGCTACAAAATATCACCACTGTGCAGTTGCGTTCCACAGACGGGCGAGGCCATCGGAGGGCAGCACTCCTCGACAAGGCATCGCAACTTCTTGTGCCCAAACAAGAGACAACCAAGACAACCAAAACCAATCCTGTGAAAGTACAGGATCGCCCCCTCGTAACACACCTGGGTCACGATCTGCCACACCACCACGACGATTTTGACCGCCGTCAGAGGGAAGTTTTCCCTAACACACTCCCGGCAAACGATCCATTTTTCTTTCCAGGTGCTCGCATCACCGACCTGTCAGCATTCGGCGTGAGAGATCGGCCCATAATCAAATTGGGATTATCTAGCAACGCCACCTTTATTGCTACCGCATTGTAAGAAAGATTAGCATTGCCGATTGTGGCACATGTATAATACTCTCTGTCAAGACACCCGGCGGTCAACTGATTGAGCGTCAGGCCCTCGCAAGCCCTATCACAGACGATCGTAAACGAAGGTTGACTCCCTCGCCAGTGGTGTCTATGCAAGAGTCAAGTGCCCTACGCACGTAGTCGACTCCCGATAAAGCCGTACCGGTGCTGCACTCCCACGTGGTACAATTCGTATCGACTCCGCCGATAACGGCAGTCCGTAAATCTGAGCTCACGCGTGCGAGGTCGGGGGAGATTCGATTTTGAACCCTCCTCCACCGCGACTGACGCCTCCTTAGGAAACTCACTTTGCCCTTGGTATCGCGTTCAGTGACCATCTCCACCACAGACACCAAGCGGCAAACAACAAGACCCAGCACAGCTAAAACCAGTACAGAAATCCCCAGCATGACTCCCACGGCCCGTCGTGTGTTGTCCCCTAGGCAGCTCTTGCATGTGTGGGAGTAGCCCGGGGCGAAGCCCTCCGTGCACACTGCGCAGTCTGAGAGTTCGAGGGAAAACGTTTTCGGGGAGGGGCGTTCAATGGGAGATGGCACTTATTGGACGAGATAAAGCAGGGCGTGACACGTTGGTTGTACCGCCCCCTAAACAAAACATCTGGCAAGAAATACGACCTTAGAGGGATGGTGGCTTCGTTTATGAGCTCTTCTCATGGGGAGGAGCTCAGTACTCTAACTCGGAACATGACTTCGAACAGGTTTGTTCGCGTAACCCCACCACCATTTGTTCGCGCTGACGCAAGCCGCGGTAGGGGTATGGCACCAGCATGTTTTGCGGCTCCTCATTTGAGGCGCTCTACATCTCACCTAAACACTGGCTAACGTTGAGCGAAGTTTAAAGGAAAACCCGATGAACGATCGCAAACAACCATTTTCGATATAAGTATACGTATGACGAACACTACACACTATTAATAGCGGTATTCCGACGATATGGGGTTTTAATGAGCATACTAATAGTCAGTCGAACCATACATTTCTAGGTATATGACCCAATACGTTTGTAAAACACTAGCGGTATTCCGACGATATTCGGTTAAGGAGCATACTGATAGCCAGTCAAACCAAAAATGTCTAGGTATATGACGAACACAATTGCGAAACACTATTAATAGCGGTATTCCGACGATATTGGCTTAAGGAGCATATAAATAGTCAATAAAACCATAAATGTCTAGGTATATGACCCAACACTGTTGTAAAACACTAGCGGTACTCCGACTATATTGGGTTAACCCTTATAGGACTGGAGTCCCGTTTTGGGGACAAATTACTTAGAATTAGAGTGGATTGTCCCCAAAACGGGACTGCAGTCCTAAAATTCTAACAGTCAGCCGAACCAAAAATGTCTAGATATATGACGAACACAATTGCGAAACACTATTAATAGCGGTATTCCGACGATATTGGCTTAAGGGGCATATAAATAGTCAATCAAACCAGAAATGTCTAGGTATATGACGAACACTGTTGTAAAACACTGGCGGTACTCCGGCGATATTGGGTTTTAAGGAGCATACTAATAGACAATCAAACCAAAAATGTCTAGGTGTATGACGAACACTTTTGTAAAACACTATTATTAGCTGTACGTACTCCGATGATGTTGAGTTTTAATGAGTATACCAATAGTCAGACAAACCAGAAATGCCTACTTTAGGTATATGACGAGCACTGTTGTAAAACAGTATTACTAGCGGTATTCAGACGATATTGGGTTTTAAGGAGCATACTAATTGTCAGTTAAACCAACAATGTCTCTTAAACGTGCTGCCCCTATTGGTGCAAGCGTCCGCTCAAATTGTACTACCAGGGCGTTCGGCGGCCTCGCGTGCTGCGTTGTAATTGTTTTGTGTGTAAGACAGACTAAGTGAAAGCGAGACGTTTCGTGCGAGGGTGCTGCTGAACGTAGTGCCAAAGTCGTCAAAGTTATCAGGGCACGGGTCGGAGTGGTGTCGTGCTTGAAAAGCGGGCGTGTGCTGGACGACAATCACGACATGTGGTTGGTAGAGAACCTACAGTGGTTTGAATTCGGCGGGTCTGTGGTTGCAGCTGTTCTCTCGATTGTGTCTGTTCCGACCTTGGGAGAAGGAAGCGCCGATCGGCGTTGAATGACTCGTTGAACGCGTATTTTCGTCGCGTGGGAGAGTGTGCGCCTCCGGCTACGCAGTGAATGTGTATGCCTTATATGTACCTCTAGCCGGCGCCCCACCTTCCCAACAAGCACAGGCCGACAACAAGGATACTCATCATGGGCGGTCGGCGTTCTTATTTGTTTCGAGCTGCCTGTACACCAGTGGCCAACTGGTCGTTCATTATCATAATACTACTGTTGCTACTGTTGTAGTACAGCAGGCTGTAATATGCCGGGACAGAGAATATTGCGTTGCTGCGTGACTCACATGGACCACCGTAACCGGTCACGCAGTAGTCCGTCAAGTCGCTTCCTCCCTGGCACGCCTCCCTGTGGAAACACTCTCTGACGTCAGTGCTGGATAAGGAAGATCGGAAGAATCCTGGCAGGATCTCCAAGGTGGCTAGAGTCCCGCCTGTTAACATAAGACGGAGTTGCGTGGGTGAGACATGTCTCAACGACAAGATTGAGGAGTGGAGTGATTTTTACAATATTTCGCGATATTCAAAGGACTCAATACAAGTGGCGACGAAGTCATTGGAGAGCTCAGCGGCCTCAAGCAGGGGGATGCAATTCATGAGCACGAATCCTCGAGAGGTCTTGCTCAGATTGCACCTCCTGGTTATTCGAACATACCTCCCGATTGGCAAACTCCAACAATGTATGAGCACGATACGGACCTTCCCTTTTCCACGGCGTGCCCAGGTGTTGTTGGTCGTCATGATGTCAACTACTGCATGTAAATTTAGGATACCACAATGCCTCCACGGCCTGTTAACCTTAGCCTCTGTCTCACATATATGTAGCCAGTAAACCTAAATCGCGAACTACTTCTGCGGGTGAATCTTATACGGTATTGACCGCACGCGAATCTTGACACGCGGACTGTTAAATATCCCTACCTTTCGAGGTGGTTCGTGCTCCCTCCGGAGGGTCCTCACAGAACGGCATCGTTGCCGCGCTCGTGACGGTAACCCCGTCCTCCATTTCGCTGTCGCATTCGCCGCATCTTGAGCACACCGCCGCGAACCGGCACTCGTCGGACTCCTACCAAACGTCGAACCATAGAAGAGCGATAAACCGGCGGTGGGAGGATGAATGCGGAGATGGATGTAATCGAGTTTTGGCCCTATCGCGGTGTGCGGTGCTAGGCGAGGAAGAGCGTACCACGGCTGGGTTTTCTAAAGGTGAACGTTTGTATAACGTAACGTTTTGCGTGGTAACCAACGCGTACAAGTAAATTGAGCAATACTATTGGTGTACCCACCCTGACTACTGCAGACGTTGCCCCAGTGTAGTCTAACTGCGGGGTACAAGGCACGACTGTAGCCGCCAAAGCCAACACGCCTCAAATATGGTCCTCTCCCTTCTCCCTCCTTCTCCCGCTCGTGCGCTCTCACCGTAGGGCTATCAGCGCTGTACTTTCCGGCCGCACAGTAGAAGCCATTTTCCAGAAACGTAACGGATGTCATGGCGTTCAAAATGCCGAGGCTTAAAATGGCAGGGCCTTCGTTTCCGGCGCCGTTGTGGGAAAACAGTGTATTCGACATATCTTCTACGACGCCAGCATGCACTATAGCTCCGCCTTCAGAGTCTGGAGTTCCATGCATCGGGAAGAGCGGAGGTGGAATGGAGGCGAGTGGGGGGGAGGAGGGCGGGGCGGGTTGTCGTATCAACCACGGGGGGGAAATGTGTGGCTCGACTCGGTCAGTATTGCGCATGCGTGTGTGCTGCCAGTTTCGTCGAAGTCAGTCCATAGCGTGTACGCAGAAATGCGCCAAAACGGGTTTTTTCTACTCACCCTATACGGAGCTTACAGGTAACCATACCCCCGTGTCGCCTATCGTACCTGCCATGTTTCTGGTGAAGTTGCAGTCGCGGATGATGTCGTATCCCGCGACGCTGTCTGCAAGAGAAACACGTTGAAGTAGAGGGGAGCGGCAACCAAAGGGTGGGGGCAAATATAGTGGGCATGGGTGCGTACGAGTACAACGGTGACTCAAGCTTAGCACCCGCGTCTTGGGTACGGGGGACTGGTTGTTGAACCCTTTTCCCCATCGGTGTGACAACAGAGTCGCACCGGGACCAACAGTGCTACAGGACCTCGAAGAACAAAGTCGAGCAAACATTCAGGCCTTGGCAAACCGAGGACCGAGCATCACAATGGTACAGTGCTAGTCCTGGCATCACCCGACAAGCGGCCATCTCCCCAGTGACTATTGTCTCCCTAACGGTATGCCTCACGCAAGGCGACCAGGCAGAGAGAGAGCTAGGGTCAACCTTACCGAAGCGAAATTATAGACAATCTTGTCTCCGGCATCGTGCAAACTAGCTGGCGCACGGGTAGCAGTTTTAGCTCCGAATGTTTACGTTATTGTGCCTCCCGCTACCCCTCGATGTAACCACACACCCTGCCCCCTCCCTTCACCCTACGCTTCTCCTTCCGCCCAATTTTCTCCCACGAGCCTGACACAATCCTCCAACCGTATCATTCCCGCCCTCACATATAGCGCCTCCGTCCTCGGAAGCGTGGTTGTGCTCGAACCTGCACCCCTTGAATTTGACCGGAGTGATATCCGAGCTTGGAGACCTTCTCCGTGAACGTCCAAAGATACGTCGAAAATGGGCGGAGGGGGTAGGAGGGTTGTCTGTTATTTCTGGCATGGATAATAGTTCCTTCGCGTCAACCCCGCCCGACACCAGGAAAAACGTTAACATGCACTGTAGTATGCCGATAGTTTGTTCGGGTTTCGAGAACGGAGGACGTTATAGCCAACCGAGGGTCGTCTGTTTCCATCCCCGCTTGTAGACGTGGTCGTGGATAGTCACCCCCTCACCCAGTGATTATCGACCCTGGACCCTGCGTCGCTGGGCCGAGACGGGAGCCCCTGAATACTTCGAAGTACACCCTTTTGTAGGAATACTAATAAACTACCAGGTATAGTAAGATAGGGCATAAAATAGCTCTCGCTACGAAGGAGCTCCCGCTGGCGGATATATTCGTTTCTCAGCTGTGTGTGCGCTGGTGCACATGGCATAAAACCACAAGCAGGTGGCACCCTTGTACGAAGTTTGCGGATATTGTGTGTTTGTCGGGGATGTTGGGTCGGACGGTGCGGACCTCCTGTGCTTCATATGTTTTACAGGACCTCCGCCTTCACCTAACTGAAACACCTAAAAAGGGTCGCTGGTCGTTAGGCCGCCGTGTAAACTCGGTTAAATACTAACATTTATATCTTGATTCTCGTCTTCTGGATGGGAATCTAAAGACCGTTTGGGGCTACTATACACCTTCATTATTATATTTTCGCGTGGTGACCCCTTTTTTGTGCGAGCGCTCAGCCTTCGTAGTTATAACCCCTACACTGCATGTGGCCTAGCGGAGCAAGTCGATCGCTCTGCTCTACAGAAACTAATTATTTTATTTATTCACACGCCTTGTGTCATCGAAGGTGGAGAGCTGCGACGAGGAACTGATGATCGACGGAGCGCCGGAAGAGAACGTCGCCACGGCGCCGCCCCAGAGTGCGGTGTTGCCGATGAAGTGCGCGTCCTTTATCGTGATCCGATCCACGCTCCCGCAGTACATGGCGCCGCCCGAGCCGTCGTTGGCCTTATTCTTGTAAAACAGCGGCTTGTCCTTGAGGAACACCGTGGAGTACGTCAGGTGGAGCGCACCTTATGCGAGAAGAAGGCCGGCGGTAAGGACAGCGCGAATGAGGAGGGCCGGGTCAGAGACGCACGCTCAGGCAGAGGTGCACCATCGGTTTTTCTGAGGTCCCTCACGTAAGGAGCTTTATACTGATACTAAAGTGAAAAGAAGTTCTAGAACAAAAATGAACATGCAACCCGATGAACATTTCCATGGCCTTAGGTGTACAAAACATCATTTCGAGAAAATATAATGGCCGATTTCGACGATTTAGGGTTGAGGAGCCCCGTCATTCAGAAACGATTTTACCCGAAACGTGCTACCCCTCTCGTTGCACGCGTCCAGAAGAGGTACAGCTGGGGAAGAAACCATAGAAGAGCCAGTTTTATCGCTGTGGGTGCCGGGGAAAATGATGTTGCAGTGCGCACCATTAGTTTCCTTGTGTGTGTGTGGAGAAAGGGTCTCGATATGTTTTGAACGTGATGTGCGCAGGGTTGGGCCGTTAAGCGCGGCCATTGGTCTGGCTCTTTTGTTTTCGCGATGGTGATTAAAATGTCGAAGAACAAACGCGTTCAGCTCGACGTAGGACCGCGTTGTAGTTGTCAGTGGAATGCAGACCGTCGCGCACCAGGGGGGTCCTCCGACTACTGTACCCAGAAGGAGAAGGTGGGGGAGCGAGCAAGCAAGAGCTACTACAATGCTGGGGACACCGCATGTGTACTGTTAGTTACTACGCATCAGCTCACCGCCGTCCATGTGCGCCGTGTTGTTATCAAACACGATCGTCCCGCCCATCGACACCATGTCTCCATATTGGACGTACACAGCACCTGCTTCGCCCGGACAATATAGAAGGCGTTGCGTTCTCAAGAGCGGGAGATGGTCGCTCTGGTAAGTCACACCAAGCATGTATGTATAGCACAATGCGCGAGGAAAGAAAAACAAAAAATACTATTTAGACTAAGGGCATGCATGCCGTTGTACTATTAGAAGAGTATAGAGATCTACGACGAAATAGGTATGCGGCTGACATTGTGTACAAAATTCGACACGAAGAGAGAGGACTAACAAGGGTTCCAGGAAACCACGCCGCCCGGACCGTCGGCGATAGACAAGATCACACAGCGCACCCACGAATAGCACCGGGAACACCACAGGTGCGATGTATTCGAACATGGGAATACACTATTATGGCGGGAAACACCCAATATATCTTTCGATTAGTTGTTTGTTCTTGCGGATATATTCGTGTAAGCCAATACATTAGCCCATGGGGTTGATCAACGTGTTCAGCGTGTATGAGTATTCTCAAGCCGGGCTTTGGATTAGGTGTAGAGCTTCCCGTATCAAACCCTCTAGCACATTCCCGTATCATAGTCCTGTACCGCGGCATCCTGTTTTGGTTGCAAGGTCTCTCACGAGAGAATCTCCGGAAGATTAAGGTGCACCCCTAACATATTTCATGCATCCAACGTCATATCCGCCCCGTCAACCTCCCGCCGCCCTGTTCACCTCCGTACTGTGCTGAGTTTCCGAAGAACGAGGTGTCCCCGACGGCCGTGATGGTCACATCCTCGAGCCCGTTAACGGCGCCTATACGGAGGCGCGAAAATCAAACACGCATAGAAAGCACCGGTGAAGCATGCCAGCGGCAGTATAATGGGCGTTACTGTACGGTAGGTGAAACCCCTCGAGCTGATCCCCTAGGACCTCGAGACTCTAAGGAAAGAGCAAAGTGGTTGAGGTGTAAATAGAGGGCTGATCTCGCCCTCCATCTGCGAGGTGGGGTTTCCGGGGGTTAGGGTGAACGTGCAGATCTGGGTGCGTCTCAGGAGAACGCTCATGGCAGCACCCCTTATCTGGAAGATAAGCTACTGTATATTGTGGTATTTCGCCCGGTTGTACGTTTCTCTCGCCGCCAACCGCTACCCGCCCCCCTCCCGCGCCCGCCTGATGCCCCTTCGGGCGTGCTTTCACCTCCGAGGTCGCCCGCCGAGTTGTCGACGAAGCTCGTGGTCCCAGCCAGCTGCATTTTGCTGCCCGATTTTGCTTCGATTGCACCTGGCCGTTCGAGTTAAATAGTATATTACTCTGTGTAGTATAATTGCTTGGTTGAGCTCCAGGTCACCCGAAGCGCCGTTCTACTCGTCTGTGCAAATCATTGTGTATCGTGCCCTGAGGATCAACACCGCTCTGCGGAGGAGTGTTGTAAACCTTTATATGAGAGATACTTCCGTGCACATTGACATCGACATTTATGCAAATATTGAGTGCTGGACCTTGCCTCCTGTTTGCACGCAACATAGATAGAGCGGTCTTGAGCGCGTGGTTGACCATGTGAACCAGACATAGATTGTTTTCTTGGTAGTGTCGCTGACGCGGGGTAGCAAGTTGTTGCCTTATAAAGAAAATACGTTCTGGACGACGTTGCACCTTAGCCCCAAATCCTCGGAATATCACTCTTGTTTTGGAAATCGTTTTTTTGTATATCCTGGCCATGGTATTCTTCATCGGATTGCGCTTTCAGTTTTACCAAAATCAGTTCATGGGCGAGATAGGTATTGAGCTCAAGCGAGCAACCTCAGGAAGAACGACGGTACAACCTTTATCTTAGCAAAGAGTCCACTGGTTTTAAAAATCCCCCTTCAGTGCGCTAAAGGATCAAACAGGTACCCACTGATCACAGCAGCTACTACATTAGCTCGACGTTCCACCACTAACGTGCGAGCCCGGTACAATTGGTCGGGCGACTCTACAGCAGAAACCTCTAGGAAAACGGTAATTGGTGTCGGAGCATCATTGTATGCGTGGGCGATATCACACCTCCGTCGTATTTGGCCAGGTTCCTCGTGAAGACCGTATTGCCCGTGGTTTCAACCGTCGAAGTTCCTGACACCATGATCGCCCCTGGTTCGACCCAGTTGTGTTCACCCGGTAACCAACGGATAGATAGGCGAGCGGAGAGGGTTTGCTTCAGTCACACGAGGAAGTAGTGTACACGGCATATTCTCCTTTGTCGTTGAAGTTTGACGTGTTTAATTGAGACGGCTTATATAATGTGGGTGCTATGTGCATTCTTGGCCGTGACCCGAAAACATGAGTCAGAGAGATACGCGACAAAACGAGCTTGCTGGAGAATAGTTGATCACGAAGGCACCAAGTGGCGCATCGTGCACATTAATACCCTGAAAACGGGGACTAAGGGCAAGCATACAACTTTTTTCATAGATCTCAAACGAACACATTTAAAACGAGAATGGTTGAACCGGAACTGACAACAATTTGCATGAAAGGAGACAAAACCTCATTCAAACGAAGACGCAGTAATGGAAAGCGATGAATCGGCTCAAACGCCTCAATGGCGTGCAGGGGTGGTCCAACTCACAACGTCATGAACAGGCCGTGCGAGCCTGTTCAGAATGAGCCTTACCGCCGTGATGGTTCGCCGTGTTGTCCACGAAAGCCGCGTTTCCAGACGCGGTCACCGTCGTCTTGTTCCTCGCGAAAATGGCGCCTGTGACAATAGCACAGCGGCAAACATGACAATCGTTCGCCGCGCGGGGGAAAGAGATCAAGGCTAATCCTGCCGACATCACCCCTTCCAGGCACAGGTAGGACGTACGGAACACATGTAGCAATGACTATTTAGCGGGTGCAAGAAATGTGCAATAGTGTTCCCCTGATTTGTAATCGAGGGGTCTCCAGTCTATACGTTTAGTCGTAGGCACATTGTTTACATACCATGCACCACTGAGAGAGCAGGCAGACAGAGCACGATATTTTGAGGATGCACGGTCTATCGCAGCGCATAATGAACACCCACGATTATCATGTTGACCTTGAAACGATTATGTTTCTGCGAAAGTATATATATACGGTAGTAGTGCTACTGGTATGGGATAACAATACTATTGGACACTTAAGATAGTGTCCACGAAACGGAGCCCATCAATGTAGATGCCTGGGCTATAAAACATATATGAAAAGGCACACACGTTGGAGTCTACGCGGGTGAAAGTGGAAAACACTCCCATGAAACTCTCCCCTCCCTATATCTTAGGCTATGGCGCATGCAGGCGCCGAAATCGGAAGTTGCGTGTGGTGTTGCATCGGCACAGGCAGACAATTAGCGATCGCACGTAGTCCTTTCCACCTTTCTAACCATGCTTGGGTCGCCAAACGCGCTCAACTGGCACCCTGCTGTAGGTTCTATAGTATGGTTTTGTTTTTTCCGTCTTGTACCAAAAGGCTTACCTCCATCATTCACGGCCTCGTTATCGGTGAACCGAGCGGTCCCGCCGAGGGTGACCCGGCACTCGGTTTCCGCATAGATGGCACCTGGGGGTCCAAGGCAAGAACGTGGGTGTTTCGATCTCGAAATGACCACCGCGAAACTGATGCACGCCCGTACAGTAGCTCTCTATTCACTATCCATGTTGGGATAACATGTATGTCGAAATTTCTCGACCTTAGCCATACTGTAGTTCGTATGTGTCACATCACACAACGGTGTTGTGCTCAACGGTATCGTGGTACGTGACGGTAATATTGTTGGTGGAACTGCAGCAAAAGAAAGGGCCGCTACGGTATTTAGGCGACCGTGTGTGTTTAGACGGAAGCTGCTGATCTTAGACCCTTACTCTTATGGCGCGTCGCTGTTGCTCTCGACGTGAGTGTCGCAAGCGTACAGTGTGTACTGCATAGCCGTGTACTACAGTAATAACGCAACATCAGAGAAACGTTCACCGCGGTGTAAACGTTGCCGCCGTTGCTCAAATACCGAACACGGACCGACCGTCGAAGAGGCTATATACACAGGCACGTCACATACACGCAGCCGAGCGGTGCTGCGATACCACCTTGCTGTGGCGGCCATGCCGCTATCTTCATGCGGCACCGTGGCAAATTCCCCGCATCGGTAGGCGCGTCCTAGCGCGTTCACCCAACATAAGCATGTACTGTGTTACAGCTTAGATGAATGTGTATACATTTTGTGTGGGGAGTGTATGCACAGCCCACCTCCGTGAAACCGAGCGTAGTTGTCGGAGAACGTGGCGTTTCCCGTCCCGAAGACGGCACTTGATTTGTCATCCAGATATATTGCACCTGACAAACAGTATTATACTATTTATTCAGGTCGTAAAAGTGAACAGTGAGTACGCTACAGCTGTTTATCCCCTGCTCTGGGTTCAGTGATAATTCGTATTGGAATCGGGTGGGCTCAACATCCCTGCAGTTGGATTAATGTTGGCGACGCCGAATATGGCTCAACTACCAAGGAGGTACTGTGTAGCTCTTCGCCTTGGTCACTTTGAGCCAAATCGCGTTCAGGCTGCGTTGCTACAGTTGTGTGGCACTCCGTTTGGTGCTTGAACCGTGCTCCGGAAGGCTTGCATCTAATTTGTGTCTGAGGCCACACACTTCAAGAGCTTCATATAAATATATACCCCACCGATAAACAGATTCTGACATTAAAAAACTTGTTGTTTATTGTATATCTTTCGAATTGCCTTGTCACTATCGTTTCCTGAGTCGTGGGAGAGAGAGATTCTTCCCTTCGGCCAGATACCTGTATCGCAGGAGTGGCTACCTGCAGGTCCCTACCAAACACCAAAACCAACCATTCTCTATCCGAGTCCCCGGTAAGGACAGGCCTCATTCTCTCTATCAATAAACCCTGTTTTGTTCGTTATTCCGTTGGGGAGGCCGTTACTTCATCTACGTACAAAACTACCCTTTTTACCCGATTAACAATCCTGCGGCCAAAGTTTCATCTATATTTAGGTTTATCACGAGCAATGGTGTGTTGCAACGATAAGGCGTGCCTTGTTCGGTAGTCGCTGAGTCAAGGAGGTAGCACTGTTCGGGGAAAATGTTTTCTGAATGACAGGGCTCCTTAACCTAAACACCGTGGGACTATCATTCTTGTGTGTTATAATATGTTTCGTTGTATACTTAGGCCATAGGATTGCCTTCTCGGGTCGCATTTTCATTTTCCTCCAAAACAATCAGTGTTTGGGTGAGCTCTTCGTAGAGCTCCTCAGGCGACCACCGTCAGAATAAACATATATGGTGCACATCTACCGTGCCGTAGTAGTAGCATGCGTCACGAATAGTCAGTCAGAAGCATGTTGGCCGAACACGTGCAACCTCCACTGTAGCACGCGCCTCTACCAGAATCCCAGCCCCACGAACGCATGGTCACCCTGAAACATATTTTTCCATCAAGCTTCGATTGCCAAAGCGCCACCAACGTTGCGGAGCTACTTCTTTTGAACGTCGACCCGAGCAGCGGAATAGAGCTCCAGGTGGGCCCCAAACACCACCAACCAAGGCCCCCCACCTCCGAATTTGGCTATGTTCCTGTCGAAGACGTTTTCCCCGCTTCCTTGAGCCGTGACCGTTGAGCCGTTGCGAGCAGATATTACACCTTGTGTTTGGTGACGCGCCAGAGCACAAAGTGTCCACACAGAAGTTTTCATAATTAAAACATGTTACTATTTGTGCAGCATCGCTGAAACGTAGATACTCGCTGCGCGCACGACGCGGTACGCACTGCGTACACCAAGTGGTAGGCGCATTGAGGATTAAAGCAAGCGAGGATGACACGACTCGCCCCAAAGCGCGACATGCTACGTTGGACGAGCTTAGGCGCGCGCCCAAAAGCAAAACGAGTACCACAAACCGGGGGTAAGATGTGCAAGATTCCTGTTTGAACCACACCTTAGTACATACAAACCGCGTAGGGAACAGGGCGTAATATCGCAGGCTTCCTCCGGGCGTTAATCGAGAAGCACATACAACAGATACGAAACAAATCAGGGGACAATACCAACGGCTTTACACTCGACAGAGCCGTTGCCTTTCTGAACGGCAAAACGAAAGAACAGAGAAGAGCAATTATAAAGTAGGAGTAAAAGCGTGTTGTTTATGTGGTTGGGTACTGAGCATTACTCATCCTGCGAGCTGGCAGCCAGATTGTTCATGCGACTAACCTTGCCAAGTTTCATATATTTCTAGGCACCGGGCAATACGTTGGTCGCGGTGTGGTAGGTACGATGTTGGACCGGGACGGAGGTATAATATGTTCGCGTGAGAAAAACAAAGCAGCATTTCCTCGAGGTCTACTATTAGCATTGCAGTAGCACAACTTCAATGTCCAAGGAAAGATGCTTCCGTCACTTCAACGATATTGTATTCCCGCTATTCAAACAACCTGCTATACCGTCCTCTCGCCCTGTCACATATGATGAAGTCATAAACGCGTCGATCCGCGATCTTGGCTGAAGTTCTACTGGCAATATACAAGCTTCTAGCGCTGGACGCATGTTACGGTATGGTCCCACATATTTGTTTCTGAGGTGGTCCCTTAAGGACCTTTATATATAAAGTATATACGAAGTATACCTCACTCAACAACTGATCATAAGATAATCCGATGAAAACCTCGTGGCCTGCCGAAGGTATACACGCCCAAACATATTGTGAAACACTATGTACAGTGACTGTATTCCAACCGTATATTGGGCACCGGATATTGCGGCTCTTGAGTCTAGGGAGTGCGTTAGGCGCATGCCACGATAAGCACATGCCTTATAGCTTGTTTTGGGCATTAATGTTTCCGACTTGCCGGGGCTTCTCAACCGGGAAACTCTACTGAAAAAGGCATGCCTTATCGCTGGAACACCAAACTTTGTCGTTACACGGTATTTGTTGCATGCCTACGTTGTGCATCTCTGGTCGCAACAGCCAGCCCCACCACCACAGCCATGCATGACATGAGTGCCTATGTTTACAAAGTCAGTATTTGGGTGCGGTATATAGTGGGCTTCCGTGAGGAGCCGCAGAAAAAAGCAGGGGCACTCCTATCGTATCATACGTCGCCCACTCAGTCAGAAATAGTGTGGCCAAAAATGTCCTACCCCTATCGTAGAACGCCTCCTCCGTGCATGCTACGGTGTAAGGTGTATCATTGTTTTTAGGCTTTTCCTTGAGGGGTTCTACTGTACGTATACCTCATTCAAAAACTGGTTTTGGAGGGGGGAAAAAAGGTGCTATGAGGTACACCCTTTTCCCTTAAGGGGTTCAATATTGGGAGGGAAAAAGAAGGTGCTATGGCGTACACCCTTTTCCCTTGAGGGGTTCAATATTTGGAGGGAAAAAAAATGTGCTATGACGTACACCCTTTTCCCTTGAGGGGTTCAATACCTCACCCAAAAAACCTGATTTCGGGGGGAACCCAAACGTGCTACGTACACACACCCGATGAGCAATCACATGGCCTCAGTACACAACGAAAACTACAGTAGTGCATCACAATAATCAAAATCCGACCGGGCGCGTGCTACACACGATAGAGGTAGCACTTTTTGCTGATTTTGTTTCTGAATGATCGGGCTCCTTAACCCAAATTCGTCGTTTTTTCATTCTTGTGTTGCCACATTTTCCGTAGTATACCTAGCGCATGGGATCGTGGGTCGGGTACCGTAGCACTTTTGGTTTCCTCCAAAATCGGTTTTCGGGTGAGATGTGGAGCTCCTCAGATAAGGAGCTCAGAAAAATCACGGTGCACCTCTATCGTAGCATTCGTCGAAGGGGCGCCGTCATTTCGAAAACGATTTCCGCCAAATAAAAGTGCTACCTCCATTGTAGCACGCGTCCCTTGTCAAGTGAGAACCTCTATAGAGACCCACAATGTATATACTTCGGAGCATATATATATATTATCGTTTTGAATTGCGCACCTCCGAACAAGTCCGCGCTGTTGGCCGAGAAGTTGGTCCCGCTGACAACCAGGCTAGAACTGTCCAGAAACACGGCACCTTTTTGTCCGGGAGAGTGCCCCCCCCCCCCCCCCAAACGGTAAAAACGGCGGGCAAGAGTGTACACGAGGCGACACGTTAGGGGTAAGGGGCTTCGCGCACAATTAGGTGTCGCAGGGGTGTACATACAGTATCGGATCTCGAGACGAAACGGGTTTGGGTGGAGTAGTTTGGGGTTGCCTTCATCGTCATCGCCTGAACCACGTGCTTCGAACCATGCCGCCGCAAGCATCGAATCCAATGTTTTTACAGCTTTGAAGAGCAGCGTGCTTGCGGAAGTACCGTGTAACGCACAGAACGTCAGGTGTGAGATACACTCGACACCACCAATACCACCACCGCTACCATTACGACGATCACCAATATCAATACCACCGCCACCGTCACGACTTCTGCCACCTTTATCAGAGAGAACGCGCCGACTGAGGTCCAACCAGTGACGATATAGCGCGGCATGCGAATAATTCACTATAATAAGGGTACAGGCAGTAATCTGCGTGTGAGGTAGTAGAGGCGGGTCAAATGATACTGCAGGCATATGGAGGGGGGGGGGGGGGGGGGGGCATGTTCAGCAGCTTTGCAGCGCATGCATATCGTTTCCTTGTGGGTGCCGCGAGTAATAGCAATAGGTATATTTATGGAGGCCATAACAAATTGGGAGACATTAACCCCCGTGACCTGCTCGTGATGCGCGTGGGATCGAGTCTACAGCCGAGGCCAAAACGCTTCCTGAGACAGTGCGATCTAACGGCACCCATATCGCCTAGGGCTGCCTTTTATTCATCTTCTTGAAGAGTCTGCAGCGGTACCTTCGTGCCGTGGGCGTTTTCGTTACACAACTTACGACGTACGTCGCAAACGTCGTGCCCGTAATACACAACACGGTGTGCACGTTCTCCTCCTGCCACACATGAAGTAGTCCGCGCAAAACAATAAATCTACGATCCAACTGGCACATTCACCCGGACGTTGCACCTGTTAGGGTCAGAGTTTGAGTTGGCTGCACTAAAGACGCGTGCTTCAATACGTGGCACTCTTTATGCTGAACACGGTCTGGTTCACGGGGCTCCGCTCCGTAGAACTACCCGGCATCTCTTTTAAGGGAGTTCGAATATACTGGTAGCACGTTTTTGCCTTCTGAGACAATTCTTAGTCTGGCGTGGCTCCTTAACCGAGGGACTACCCAATAAGGCATATGCCTTACAAGGCATGCCTTTTCGTCGGAACACTATTTTGTTTTGTGTTTTACATGTTAGCCGTTGTACACCTAAGCCATCAGGTTTTTCGCTTTCACCGTGTTTGGGTGAAGAATATAGAGCTCCTATACTATAACTAAGTGTGGAGGTCTAAAAACAATAGCAGGTGCAACCCATCCTACTTATTTACGTAGCACTTCTCTTCATGTTGCACCATGCTTACAGTAGTATTTGTTGTACACCTGGGCCGCGGTATTGGTCATCGTGTTAAGCTCTACTTTTTTCCCCCCCCGGCGTCAGGCTTGACTTGCTAGTACTACTTTAGTACAAATAGTTTGAAGCCCCGATAGCGAGAGGAGGCTCATCAAAAATATGTGTTACCCGTACCCCTATTATTGTCGTTTTTGTTTTTTTCCATCCGATAATGTGTGGCTGACTGAGCTTCAACATTGATCACTCATAAGCACGCCGAAAGAAGAAACGGTCGTGTCGCGCCTCTACTGGCTGTAGAGCTACGGGATAATTAGTTATCGAACATTAACCCAGCGTGTATGCACACTTGTGTCCATAGCGATGCGAGGGTTTTGTGATAGTGATTCCTTGTCAGCCGAAACAGCGCACAGGCGAAAGCGTGATGCCGTAACGGTTTAGTTTATGGCCCGTCCTGGCTCGAGCCAAGTGCGTGTGCATTTAAATTATTGGTTGTATTTCCGTGGGCCAACATAACGATGTGTACGTACTTGTTTAATATTCCTCCTTCTTCTTACCGCCTTCCAAAAAGCATAAAATGAGTTTCGGCACGATGTACCAGACAATTTCTTGCTGCTGTAATATCTGGTATCTGCAATACTACAAAAACAGTAGATATATTATTGGTTTATATATTTTTAGTAGCCGCATTACGTAGTCGTGTAGACTACTATTTTTTTCCGCTACCATCCGTAATATGTCCGACGGCCGAGGGTACCACCGGATAAATGCAAACCGCCAGCTTCCGAGTATCCCCTTGTTCTCCCTCTTTCGGAAGTTCGGGTGCTTCAGGAATTCCTCAATATTTTAGAACGTCCGGTGAAAATTCCATGCAGCGAGGGAGAGGGAGAGAGAAAGAGCACGCATACCAACTGAACGGACCGTCAACAACTGTATGGCGTCACACATTCATGGTTCAACTGTATTAAGGCATACATTAGGATACCATCGCCAGAAAATGTCCTCTGCTGCCGCTTTTTTTAATAGCCGTCGTTCACGCTATCAGACTACTATTATCGCCGTAAGAAACGCCTGTCCTTTTTTTGAGAGCAATGCCTCATAGGGGTGGTGGCTCATTTTCTGAGCTCCTCGCATTAGGTACGTGCTTAATATCCCACCCAAACCATGCCCCCGAAGAAGTTGGATAGCACAGTCTCAACCAATATTTATCTTGAGCTAAAACCGAAACCAATATAATGGGACTAGGATGTTCATGCTAACTAGACGTTGCGCACGTCTGGTTGAGGACCTCAACCGGTCGAACAATATTGAGCAAAACTATGCACCCCCTACGGCGGCGTGAGTCCTGATGACAACGAAATTGACCCCGGCAGGCTGCCCTTCCTTTTCCTCTCAGCCTATTGCCGACACCGCGATTGTTTAAAACGCGGAACTTTCTCCCGCGATATCGCAACATCACTCTTCGGCTACAGGGACAGTAAGTTGTTTTTCCTGGAGTAGTGCAATTTGCCGCTTTTCCAGTTCCTTCGTCGAACGCCACAGCAAAAGCAAACCATATAAAGGACAAGCATGGCGACTAAACTCGTCAGCGTGCAGTACCCGTTTATACGTGGGGTACGTGGGGTAGCTCCGGTGTGTATATATAGACGATATCGGTATGATACGGTGCTCGATTCCATGAAGCGGGCGGTTTAAGGAAGGCAGCTTCGACCCCCCCCCCTCCCAGCGACACGGACAACACAACATCAGAAAGTAAAAGTATTTAAAATGGCCTCTCTGGAACTTATGTGTAAGCAGGGAGAGGGACAATACGAGGAATTTGTTTTGTGTTTCTCTGGAGCAATTGGGTACGAGGAACAAAGTCATGACATGAATGATATTAATACAGCGGCATACTCGAAGCGCAATCGTGTATATACATATATCATACGTAAGCAGCTTTGGCTTGCCGCTAATGATACCGTTTCTTCCTTTATATGGGCGGGCATGTGTTAAGATTGATAAACGATGTGAAGCCCATGCTTAATATAAAATGCACACCACAACACGTTGTCGGCTGGCGTACACAATATGAATGAACACAATTGGCTTTAATTACTGGTTTGTAACCGTGAGAAGTTCGCTCCCAGAGCGAGATGGTCGGACAGATTCGAGCTTCCTTCAGTCGGACAAACTTGTCGAGGCTATAAAACAATAGCTACTGTGTTGTACGAGTATGTACTCTGCAGTGAGAAGACTGAGCCATCCCGTACTCACGGCACATCGTTGTGTTTTCCACCGCATTGCATTCCTGTGTAGGGAATACCATGCACTAAGGAGAGGGGAAATAAAGAATTCACATTATCCCCTTGACAGGGGGATCTGGGGGGAGGGGGGGGGCGAGAGAACAATCTGGAAGTTTGCACGAATTGTGAAATAGGAAATTGTCGTAACAATAACACGAGCGGGCCCTCTCCACCCGGATAATTTTTCAAGTTTGATGGCCGCACGGTTCGTCGCAGGGTGCTGTACGTACGTCAGTCAGGAGGAGACAGTGCGATATGAAAATAAATGCCCGAGCCCAAACAAAGTGAGAACAGGGAGTAGCTTGTCTTTGCGTTGCGTGCTTGCTTGCTTGCTTGCTTGCTTGATTGATCGATTTATTACAATTTCGCTAATGTTTTGGATATGCTCTTCTGATATATTTGTGCGGAGATTGTTCGCATATTTTATGTGTGTGACTCGTGATATAGGTTGTGTCCATTGCAGAACGTTACGAGTACACCCACCCGTAGATTGAAACGATGAACTCACATGCCACGAACGTGTGACTCAGTATCATTTCTGGAGAGAGCAACAACGTCACCAGACAGAATAGGGTCTGTCACTGTTATACTTCGGTGGCTAGAACTGGACCCTCCAGGCATGCGAGTTCGATACACAGACATAGCAGCGCGTCTTGCCAGCATTGGAAATATTACACATATATACCTGGTAATATTATTATTATGCTTGCCATCCGACAATGTGTAGTGTTGTTCCAAACACGACTCAGGGAACAAAAATAAGTGAAGAACTCTCCAGATCAAAAGCGTAGCAGTATCATGCGACAAACCAAAACCGATGTGACGCAAACGGAAGGCTACCACATCCAACATCATTGTGTGAAACGTACTAACGGACGACAGGACAGCGGTCAGTGTATCATTGCCGCGCACTGTACGTGTCATTGGTATCAGCTGCGACGTGCGCGGACGACGATATACGACAAGCACCAGCATAATAGAACGGTTCAGTGACGATAATTTACGCCGGCAAGTTGTGCACAAGTTTACGGGGCCTACGAAGTCTGTTTGGACACCATTTTCAAGCCAGGCGCGAAAGCGCTTGCTTCATTTTTCGCTTCATTTTTTGCTTGCTTTGTTTTCATCGGCAAAATAATGCCTGCGATTATCTTTGACTTGGCATTCACGAACAACGACGAACATAGTACTACTACCGCTACCACTGCCACTGCCACTACCAACTACAGTACCAATTACCACTACTGTATACTACTGCTGTACTATCACTACAACTACGATACTGCCACTCTACCACTTACTGAAACTGCACTACAGTATATATATGTACTATTACTACTATAGTAACAATATTTGTTTTCGTGGTGGTTTATGGATAGGCTAGACATACATACCTGGTACACAGTAGCAGCAACTATTTCAGGAGACATGTCAAGCAAGGCAAACCGTGCGCTGCCAAGAGGGCGTAGGGCCGAGTGTTCCACGCTAACACCTGGTAGGTGTGGTGCCAATCAAGGTATCTCGAGGCAAATTTTCTGTATTTCTAGGCGCAAAAGTGCTGTCTCCTGACATATTTAGTACCAGGTATATACGATGTAGTTAGTATGTCGTCGCAGGAGCACAGGAGTGCTACAACTACGTACGTCGACGTGTTTTCATTGCTGGTTTGTGGTGGGGGAAGACCAAGGAACCAACCCCCTCGCGCACTGACTGACGATGATGATGATGATGATGATGATGATGATGATGATGATGATGATGATGATGATGATGATGATGATGATGAAGATGATGATGATGATGAAGATGATGATTTATGTACGTAAGAGTACCTAAGGCTCTCCTTTTCTTTCCACGAACACACGAACACAAACACGCCACAACAACTACGTATCAGGTACCAGGTACCGTACTCTTGATGTATACCGGTAGTTGCAACTGCTTCTGATAAAGGTATGCATCACACCACCAATCAATGTATGCCATGGGCTGCATCCAGAACAATGCCATGCATGTATGATATGTATCGTTGTAAGAGCTGGATGTATTACACCCATCAGAGTCTACAGTACATGCATATGCATACATATCCAATATATGTAACATAACAGGAGATGCACATGACACAGTTAGTACGCCAGATACGCACACACGGCAAGGCTTAGCGTAGATAGACGAATCTTGCGTAGTAATGCGGCACACACGCGCGCCGTGTGCCTATATCTTCTTACGTTTTATATTCCAAGAATCCCCTACGTGCACGACCGCTACTACTGCAATAACTATAAGCGGCAGAAAGTTATGCTCTGTCTGTTGTGGCAGCACACACCCTATGCATCAAGATGCGCAGCATGCGCAGCACCCGTCCATCATGTGGGCAACCGCCGTCAGTCCCCAGGTGCAACAACCACTTCGCGTGCACTCACGAAGTATAAACTATCGTATACGGGTAGGGATCATCAGGTATGCTGTGGATGTCCCATTGTGGCCATAAACACAGTTTGCGTTTAAACTATGATTTTCATCAAGAACGTTTGTTATATTCCCGGACATGTAGGACGTACTTACCCATTCCGATGTTTGGACACTAAAACTACTCTGCCGTGACGCTGACTACTACAGTAGTAGCGTATGCATGTGTAGGTAATAGAAGCAGCAACAAGAGCCGACTCTTCGGTCAGTCCACCCCTGTTCCACGCGTTGTGTACTACATGTATCTCCCGTGTTGGTTCTATGTCGCAACACCCACCAAACTACATACCGTACTTGATACGGTCACTCACGTGACCATGTTCGTCTATTCAGTGGGTCCGCGGTGGGCTAAGACGACAGGCAGTAGATTGCCCACCCCCGCTGGCGGTTGCGATCGTGGGGCTCAAGCTCCCGGCTGGTGTATTTCAGAAGAAGGCACTTTGTTTTGAGGGGTCTTCTTCCTTCGCCGAAAGCCCGAATTCGCGATTTCGCGAAAAGTATCGAATAAAACCGACGAGCAGAGATACGTATGAACACTCTATATCTGTAATACGCTTGGTATAAAGGAGATAAGGGGCGGGGGTAAAGTTGGGGGCGGCTGTCACGATGGTTTGTCCACAAAACCGTTGAGGGTTGAACCTTTCACGGCTCGAATTCGAACCTAAAAATGGAACTTGTGATACTAAGTGGGGCTAGGGGTGTGCTACCGTGTATCATATATCATACCTCATTACTATGTTGTAAATACTCTTTCACGTTTCTGGTACTATAATAGTTGTGAGTAATTAAATAACTATGCACGCATGCACCATGCAGCACGCACCATGCATGGCTACTACACAGAGCCCCCCGTCGTATTCCGTACAGACCACACGAACGGGTAATACCTACTCTCCCTATATCTCCTTCTGTCTTCCGATAAACGAGAACGAACGCCCTCGGTATTAAAAAAACAGGAACCAATCGAGAACAAACCGGAGCGTCGATCGACCGTGGTCTGCTTATCGTGTTGCCATCCATTTCCTGCACGCAGACAGACACGTACTGCTTTGGTTTTACTACAATGTGCAGATATATACCAGCTGAAAATTAACACGCACGAGAAGAAGCCAACTACAAGCAGATACACTGAATTTACTGCGCATCGGGGGCCTGAGTCGCAAGATGGCAAACACATCAGGGGAGGGGACACGTTTGATCCGGAACTCCTCCTCCGGCTCGTTTCGTCTTGAAGTTGATCCTCGAGTTGACCGTCATAAAGTCGACCATCACATCCAGTCGACCGCGAAGTTGATAATGAAGTTGATCACGAAGTTGACCCTGATGTACCTCGTGGTATACGCCGTACACTCGACAATGATAATTGGCCACACACAACCGGCCGGTGCATTGATTCGTAGATTCCAACGAAAAAAAACGTTGTCCTTACAAAAAGAAAAGGTCGGTAGCATCTGGTAGCAGCATGGTTTACTTGTACCATGCATATATTATATATGTGATTATATTGTGTATGTAGGTATTATATCATACGTAGGTGTACTGTTGTTAAACTCTTCGACGTCGCAGTCTACGGTATATTAACAGTAGTACCATATGCACGACGTAGGAGTATGCTTCAAGTACCAGGTAGCGGTTCCTCCACGGGCATGTTTACAAACGACGACGCGTGTAGTGCAAATATGATACCAGGTCGCAGTTATCCCCACAGGCACGCATATAAATAGTGAGCGGATGCATCATGAGTCGTGAGCGGTTTCAGTAATACCTATTAGTATATACTTCGCATATAAACATATACGAGTGGAAAACACTGCAGCGATATGTTTAAAATATAAGACCTACTAACAGGACAGGACAGGCGGCAAGCGAGCGAGCCGTCAACTTGATCTGTGCCGCCAAGCGGAATGTTAAATGATTTCCATGTGCTGGCTGAATATCGCCTACACACACTACCTACGTTAAACTATACCAGGCATATATGTAGCTTTCAAATATTACGGGGGGGCATACTCATCATGTGGACAAAGACCTATATATTCCAGTATTTTGCTACGTAATAATATTTGGTCCTGATTACTATGTTGCCCCGTAAAAGTTAATTGTCGAAGTTCACCCACCCCTACCCTCTTGCTATATACCAGGTATAGAATACTACGAATAGTCCCTTAATGTATTGCCGTCGGCAACACAGTCAACGAAACACAACGATCTGTACGGTGTATTCATAGATAGCTTGACCGTACCCCTCTGTCCGAAAAATAGATGTAAGCTGCGTTGAAATAATCATATTAATCCACGAACGGCCCTTGCATCTACAAGCAGGGTGGTACTAACAGCACATTTTGTGATACACGGTCGTTGCAACAGCAGTGCGTACTATGAATAGTATATCGTGACAAATAGAGCTGCGCCTGTCTCTCTGCCCTTTTTCTAGGGATTTACCGCACATTGGGGCCCTGCCTGCTCGATGTGTCGGGGGTCTCCAGCTCGTGGAGGGAGGCAAACGCAGCGTGCTAACTCGTGAAAGTCCGGTGTACGACACCTCAAGGAGATATGAAAATAAAATACGTACGAAAATTTGTCAGTCCCGGTCGCCTTCCCCGGCGTTCGTTCTTTATCCTCCAGGTAGCCTTTTTTTTCAGCGGGTTTGTTTGGGACATGTATATATTAATAGTAGGTCAATGTAATATTCGTGCATCAAACCGAGAGACGGGTCAAAATAGAATAACTACTACTGTACGTATAAGCATGTATGTGTCATCAAATAAATGCTCGTTGCACACGATGAAAACAAAAGTCGCGTTAGGTTTTTTTCATTTTATTTTGTGGAATACGCCGTGCTGCATCTCATCAAGGTATGGGGTTGCACGTCTTGGGTCAAACATGTATGACCGGTTGCGTTCCCCGCAGTAGAAACTATCGGCTTATAGTTGGTGTGATATCATTACTACGATGTCCTAGACTGCTGTAGTACACTTGTTTGGGGAAAAGCGCGAGAAGAAATGTTGGACGGGTTGCGTGAAAACAAACTTTCTTGGAATTCATGTTCCGGGTGATACATATTGAACACCTCGTCTCGTGTGAGGGTCTCCGAAAATAAGCCACAACCCTTACCTGCCGTCGCATTACGCTTAAATGCTCTCTCTCTCGACCGTGCTCTCTCACCTCCATTAGAAGTGGCCACGTTTTCGTAAACCTCGCAGTCGACGAAAGTCACCAACGCGTTACTGCGCGCCGCGACGGCGCCCCCTTCCGCACTGTTGCCTCCCGTTAGAGTCAGGCCCTCTAGACGCAAAGACGCACCGTTCAAGTTAAAAAGGGCGGTTACACCGCGCCCTTGAACCGCGGCTGCAGCAGAAGGCTTCCCTCCTTGTGACCCGACGATGTCGAGCGCCGTTCCGTCGGGAAGCGTCAGTGCCTCGCTGATCGAGACGCTCCCACGCCATTCCACTTCGAAGGTGGATCCGGGGCATCGCAGGAGGTTCCGTGTCAGCTGCGCTGCTTCGTTGCTGGTTGAGACGATCACAGGGCTTGTCGTAATTATGCTCCCGTCCGCCGCCACACAGGTTGATGAGGAGGAAGGAGACAGCGCTTTGACGTTGATGTTGTGGTGGTTGTTGTAGTTGTTGTTGCGCTTGCTCGCGGGCTCCCATGCTGCGCCCGTTTCAAGCAGGAGAACAAGCAACGACCAGAAGAGAACAGAAGGGGTAGTAGACGCGATGGTGGTGGTGGTGGTCCTCGTCTTGGCCGTCAGCCGGCGGGAGTGGCCCATCTCACGACGCTCGACGTACAGCCGTGCTCGAAACGAGACAGACGGCAGCAGTCGCCTCGCGCACTTTGGCTTGTGACTGGGGCACGAGGTATAATTGAATACGAGGTATTATTCTATTTCGCGAAGAAAAAAGATGACACAGGTTGCAAACCCATAGACTACGATATACGCCTCGCAGCGACAGCAACCCGATAACAACAATCAACCGTTGTCGCTGTATCAAGGGCGCCAAAATTTTCTTCAGTTGTCGGTCGTGAGAATCCTGGGCAGTCTCGTCCGCGTGGTCTGCGAGCACGCGGGCACAGTTATTATGTTTGATTCCACTTGTGGTGGGTGGGTGGATGGATGGGTGGGTGGGNTAGGTGGTATCATATGTGGAACAGTAATATGTCTCTCTTCGTTGATGTATTCCAATATGTTGAGAGCCCGGTTTGACCCTTGATATATACACATGTATCATAGATGTGTTATGGCCCGCCTTCAATCAGATATGTTGTACTTTCCCCCCGGCGGCGCTCCGGTTAACGACGACGCACCCAGGGTGGGTGGGTGGGTGCGTCGTCGTTAACCGGAGCGCCGCCGGGGGGAAAGTACAACATATCTGATTGAAGGCGGGCCATAACACATCTATGATACATGTGTATATATCAAGGGTCAAACCGGGCTCTCAACATATTGGAATACATCAACGAAGAGAGACATATTACTGTTCCACATATGATACCACCTAGACTACTGCTGCTGTATACGGTATGCCACACCATAATACACGTCTCACTACGTAAACGTTTGCAACACAGCACGGGCAACTGTATCACGGTACGTGCTACAGCGGGTATCCTCGCGACAACATCATATTGTAGGTCTAGCTCGTATATACCGGGCATGTACAGTAGTAGTTGCTTCCACAACGGGCGCGAAAGTGGGGGCGTCTTGCCCCGCCACGGCACTCACCAGGTTGAATCGAAAAGGTCCCACACGAGGTGAATCTTTCTTGTGAATCTGTGGGCGTACACATGCGAGAAAGGCTATCGCCAGGGAAAGAGAACAAGAGAGAAACCAGACAAAGAAGGGTGTACGTATGTACGTCGGCGTGTGTGTGAGTGTTTTGTTTGTGGTATATGGAGCGTTGTGGTGGCATATATTCCGTTTGATCGTGTAGCAGCACAGCGGCATCTTCACCGAGCGTTTCTGTAGGTCTGTCTGTCTGCCTGTCTGTCTGTCTCGGGTCGCCTGGATTGGAAATAGTGGGAAAATGGCAGCGATGCGCTAAGGGATGCAGGCATAAATAGTACACAAAAGAGCCTCTGGCCCCCGTACAACCTGCATATGTGTCAGTCTGTCTGTCTCGGGTCGCCTGTGTCGGAAAGAATGGGGAAATGGCGGCGACACTCCAAGGGATACACACCGAATAAGAAGTACGCAAAAGAGCCTGTGGCCTCCGTACGCCTTGCATATGTGCCAGTACTACTACTACTACAGTACTACACTACTGCAGTACTCACTCTCTCTCATATCAGTCCTATACATACCTCGTACCTGGTAGGCTGTACCAGGTATATACTAGTATTGTACCTGTGGGATTCTGCATATACTACTACTGCACCTGTGGTACAAAGCATCGCTCTGGGCTGAATTTTATGGGCCGCTTCTTCTGTATTGAAGCGTTCCTTGCGTTTCAGGTCAGAGCGGTGCAGAATAGGCTCACGAGCAAGAAATAATATATTTATAATCAGAACCCAAAGCTCGCTTTTTGGAGGTTGATCAGATAATAGGACTACCAAATAGTGATCGGCCGCTACGTAGCGCTAGTGGACTAGATCCTATATAAAACCCTAGGCTTGACGTCATTGGAAGATTATTGCCGCAATATAGTATCTCTGAACGTCAGCCTTGCTCGTATTTGCCGTTCTTCACTGGCGGGCGTATACTACATTAGTACTACAGTAAGACTACGTACAGTAAGTAGTTGTTTTTTATGCTGCTACAGGCATTCTTACTATCGTATCATCCATATTTTCATTTTTAATCGCTACAAGCTGAACGTATGCAATGTGTTTATGATGGTTTGTTGTAGAATGGGCGTCGCTAGCTCTGTACTCTTGGCATGATCGATGACCCATGTATGAAGGAAGAACTGTTCGACCACGCATCAATCGGCGGATATTTCCTGCAGAGCGGTTTGTGGCCGCCGACCCTCTCTATCTACGAAGCTGTACACCTCTAAAAGCCTATCGTCCGTCCGTCCGGGTCATCGGATCGATGCACTCAAAACTATTTGTGGTGCACGGGAAGCGCTTGCATTGATACAGTTTGTCGGATCGCCCGTCAAAATATCGTTCGCTACACGTATACTATGCACGTATCGTATTCGTGCGGAGTAAGCCCATGGTCTAGAGCAGTCCTTCGAGTACATAGTCTACTATCACGGAGGACCATAGTAAATAGAACAAAATGTTGTTGGTAACAATAGGTAAATATATAGGTTTTGGTGTGGACTGTAGGTCCTATTTACTATGGCCCTCCGTAATACTGTATACTGCAAAAAAATACGACATACTGCTGCTGTCTTAATTGGGCTTCCGTGGAGCATTCGAGGTCAGTCAATGTAGCGATGTTTCCGCACGCAGAGACACGACGACAGCTGTATAGATTACGGGCGCCCTTTACGGTGGGGGGTTGCACCCAGTCATCAACGCCTATGGAGCCGGTCGCCCCGGTGGTCGAACTGGTAGCCACGAAGCCTGTAGGGCCGGATGTCGAGGCTTCGATTCTCCCCATGGAGGTTTGTATTCTCAAATGACACCGACTGTCGAGAGCGCATATTATAGCGTGGGTAGGCAAAATTCGACGAGAGTTGACGAGGGAAGGAAGTGCTGAAATCTTCTCGCGATAAAAATGCAAAGCAAGAACCGTAGTGGGGGAGGAGGGAGAAGAGCCTACTCTGTGACCCCGGATCTGAGTTACGACTAGGGAGGGAGAAAGACGGAAGTGCAAAGATAATGAATGGGATGGAAAAAAAAAAAAAAAATGAGGCTCCTCGCCCCAGGAGCTACCCCACACCCCACCCAACCACTGCTGGTTCTTGAGAAAAAAATGAAATGCCAACCCGATCAATGATCCCATGGTCTATCGATAGGGATATGTAATGGTATGGGCTTGGAAGGCATTTGTATACTGTATACAACGAAACATGTTAGGGCGGCGGGGGGGGGGGGCACGATGACATTCAGTAGATGCTCGGTGGGGGGCTATAGTAAAATATAGGAAGTCATGAAAAAAGAAAAAAGCGGCTTAAAGGAGCTACGTACCCCTGTTGGCGTAGCACGTGTCGGTGGGCACGTGGTGGGCACTCCTGACAACCAAGTTGTTGTTCATCTGTTCGTGGTTCGGTTGTTGCTGTCGTCGTTGTTTTCTCTTGCTCGAGTTCTTGTTATTAATACAGTAGTGCTCTCTTCACATCAAAAACGTGTTTTCTAACACAACCAAAGCACACCCAGCGAACCCGGGTGCGACTGATAATATGCGTGTACGTACATCGTTTGGCTTTCAAGCAAGCTCCACATGCCACATGGGACTTGCATCGCTAAACATATATTTACATGGACGTCATGTAAGTCCCAAGGACGTCCCATGGAAGCACCATGGGAGTCCCACGGAACTCACGGAAGTCCTATGGAAGTCCCACGGAAATCCCATGAATGTACCATGGGACTCCCATGCAAGTCCCTTGGGATTTCCACGGTAGATCCATGGGATTCCCACGACAGCACAAGTCCCGTGGAGTTCCCGTGGGAGTCCCATGGGAACTGAGTAGTCTCAATTAAGTCCCACGGAAGTCCCATGGGAGCCCTATGGGAACACCGTGGAGCTCTCATGAGAGTCCCGTGGAAGTCCCGTGGAAACTAGGTACCGATACGTAGTCTGGATGGACTCCCAAATGGTTCTTGCGTGGTGTTCCCATTGGAGTTTCACGGGACTTATATGAAACGTCTGTAGAGCGTCGGGTTTTCCATGACGTTTCCGTGGTGTCCCCGCGGGACTAGCATGGGGACGTCCTTTCGGAGTTCCGTAGGGTCTCCAACTTCCCATATGGTGCGTCCATGGTGCCCCCATGGTACGTCCGTGGGGCTTCCGTCGTGTTTTCCTTGCGCTTCCATGAGACATATATGCGATTTCCACAGCCCCACATGATTATCATAAGACTCCAATGGTACTTGCATGATGCGTGAAACTCACGCGGGGGTCCCATATATGGCGCTTCCGTGGGACCTCTATGGGATTTCCGTGGGAATTGCCTGATTTCCGGGAGGCTTTAATGGGACTTCCATGAGACTCTCGTGCTTCCGTGAGGGTCCCATGGTTCTGCCTACGGAGGTCATGGTTCTGCCCACGGAGGTCATGGGAAAGCCACGAAAGCTCTGTAGGAACTCCAAAGTCCCACATAAGTCCCATCGAAGATGGAAGCTCCACGGGAGTAGCTCGGAAGCTCCATGGGAGCTTAGATTTTCCATATCAGGTTCAATACAAGTCCCTTGGGAGCAAGACGAAAGCACCATAGGAACTTGGAATTCCCAGATGGAAGCACCACAAAAACCCCATGAACGCTCCACGGGACTCCCATGGACCTTCCACGGGACTTCCACGGGACTTCCATGGGATTCCCGTGGGACGTCCATAAGCCTTTCATGGGATTACATAGCTTCCACAAGATTTCCACGGAATTTATGATGGACTTCTACGGGACTCCCGTGGTTGGACTTCCATACGTAGGACTTCCACAGGACTTCCATGGATGAATGGGGTTTCCATGAAAGCCTCGCCTATTATAGACCTACATAAAGTGCATCCCTACGTCAGTTTTATATATTTTAGTAAATCAGCAGTGTACCATTAGGACGAAGTAACACAGCACGGATGCTGGGTGTGCTGGATGTCGACGGGTATAGAGAACGGTTTAATGTGAAAAACACACAGCAGTACTTACCTGTAGATTACGAGACGGAGGAGATAGTCTCAGATAGTAAGAACAAGAAACCAAAACAAAACGAGTCTAGTAGGGCAAAAAAAACACAACAAACAAACAAACAAGCGTATATTATACTCGTACGAACAGTGTGTATAATTCGTGCCTGATATTTTATTTGCATCAATCTCCTTTTTGCTCGTTGCAGTTGCAATGTATGTAATTACAACAGAACGGGACGTCCGCCATACACTTATAAATCGTCGGAGAAGTGAGCCCCGCGTAATATACACGTATAATACGTGCCCCTGCCTGTGCCCTAAGCGTGTTCGATCACCGAGGAAATGTCGAATATAACGCTGATTCATGTGGATGCAGATTCTGGAATCTGCTCCGACGCGCTCGAGAGCTATGCCTGGTATGTAACTCGCAGTCCAGTATACCAGGTACACTATCAATAGTATATGATACGAGCTGGGCCAGCCAAGAAACTGACAAAGTTTCCTAAAGTCGTATCTCGTGAACCACTGCGACTTAGGCTACACAAATTTGAAGCGCCAACCCTGACATACCAGTGATTGTGCAAAAAAAAAACATGTATATGAAAAATGATACGTGTACATCTTTTTTTCTCGACTCGATCTCGCCGAGATATCCCCGAAAACTCGAAAACAACATTTTTTTCATTCTCATTTCTTATACAAAGTGTCAGTTTCGATCAACATGAAATTTGGCGGAGACAATGCTGAAGACACAAGGAGAAAATCGATGTAAGTCTCGTTGCCCAATTCGCCACTCATCAAGAGCTATGACCAAAACTCGATTCCATATATAAGTCAAGTAATTACGGGAAAATGGTATTTCCGCCATGCCCCGACAAATTTCGAGAGTTTTTACTCTGACATTTTAACCACGTCTTTGAACCGTACGTGCAAAAATACCTGCCGCCTGCCCTCTTTGATTTTTTTTTTCAAGTAGTTTTGATCGATTTTGCATTTTTTTCGATTTTTGGATCGTCTTATCTCTCTCGAGGAGAAAACAAAAAAAAAGGCAGGCGGCAAGTGTGTTGATTAGTACATGATCTACACTGTGTCCAAAATCCAGATCCAAATTCGTTAAACTGGTCGGGGCATGGCCAATCTTATTTTTTTGGCTGGCCCAGCTCGTACTGGTATGTGTGTATGATACCTATATTATGAGATATACCCGGTATACAATACCAAGTAGTACACATTGCATGAGTAGGATTCTGCAACAAACGTGTTAGTCTGCGATGCGCACAATACTGTAATAGTTTCGCTCCTACTACAGTACTACTGTCTACTGTCTATGCCGAAGTGTGTTTTTTTGTTCGAACGTTGGGTCCTCGATTAATAACGTTCGACACGAATCATGGGCGTTATATTTGAACTGGTCAGGGGAGAAATAAACGCTCCCATCCCAACAGTCACGACATACAGAGGTGCTGTATACGAAGTTTGCACAACTAAACACAATTGCAGTAGCACTCAACCGTCGTAGTTTAAAACCCAGTCCCGGCCTTCCCATCAGCGTTGCTCTGGCCAGTGCAGGACCCACCACATAGGCGAATGTATGCAGGCCCACATACATGCGCACGGGCTAGTTTCGAATCAAAGTGAAACGAAACAGAAAGGGAAAAGAGAAACGCGGTATCACCAGCCGTCTCCAACAAGTAGGGCGAGTCATAGTCATAACCTCTGAAGTTTTTACGAGCAGCATCACGCCGCGAGCGAGCGTGTTGTACAACTCGCAGTAGGTTGCTTCCGAGTCAACAACGCTACCTTGCTGACACAAACTCGTGCGACACTCGTTCGTATGTCTCTATCGTACACGTCGGCTCAGACCCAACACTACCCCAACCTTAGCCCTACCGCTAACCCTCACTCGAGCACGAACCCTCTCTGTGGGGGGCTCGATGTCGGCAGGGACAGTCACACGGCTCCGCCGCGTGTTTTCGTAGCTCTCTTAGTAAACAAACCGATTGGCCGAACGACTAGCCTCGACCAATCAGACAATAGTGGTGTTGCACGATTGATTCACAGGGCCGTAGGTGGTGTTGCAATTAGGGGCTCTCTGCAACGTGATTGTGGTACCAAGTGTTTCCTCCCCCTAACTTGCAGGCGCTGGGTTACTCCGTATGGAAATATGCCGTGATTGCCGTTGCTTTCGTCCATCTCCGCCTTTGAGACCCCACATTGCCAAAAACAAACGGGTTCCTAGCTTAATCTTTGACGGGCCCCTCACCTTAATATCTACGCCAATGTGTTTTGAGGCAAACTTCAGTACTACCCTGTAGTTCGCACTGTATAATGTGGAATAGTATTTGACACATCAGGCGGTTCATCTATCCTCACGCCATGGTCTACAGATATTCCGCGGCAGATATGGCGCGTGCTGCGTTGTTGGAGATATCACGTTTTCTCAGAAACGGTTCATAAACGAAGGAGCTACTTTACCCCCAAACGTCGTCACATCTTAATTATTGTGTTGCAACGTGTTTCGTTGGCATGGTGAGACTATGGGGTTGTTCATCGTGTGGCGCTTGTTTCCCCCTCCAAAATCAGTTTTAACTCAGTATTAGTATAGACCTCCCCAAGTGAGGAGACTCAGAAAACTCTGTAACATGGTGCCCACCTCTGATCTTAAGATAGTATGCGCGTCATATATTCCGTCCCTGCACTCGTCTAGCCCGTGTTGCCGGGGGGGAGACGTGTATAATCTGCATAATCTAGCACATGTTTTTGGGTGGACTGGGTCATCTCATAGCGGCAGGTCAGGATTCAGATCGGCCTAGCTCGTGACATGCCCGAGGTTGTGCCACGTTGTTATAGTACGATGTCACTCGCCGCTCGTCGCTGTCGGTTCGAGTTTAGGCCCCCATACGGAGGTGAAGAACGGAGAGCGCACACTGAAGGCAGTAAGCGATAAGTGTTGATAATTTGGGAGTAAATAGTTCCAGGGTGGTGTGTTTTGAAAACTTTGGATACAGCAGCCTAGCTTTTGTGCTTGTCGGGGAACGAAGGGATGCACAATATTTGATTATTTCGTGGCAGTGCCGTGGCAGTGCCCGTCGTATGCCGCGGCAATCCACGGCATGCCACGACATGCCGTGGCGTATCGCGCAACGCTTGCCGTTTCCAAGCCCTACGGCAAGCGTCAAGGCAACCGTCATGGCACGTCACGGCAAGCCCCATGGTAACTGGCGAGTTTCACGGCACGCCACGGCAGTGCTGTCGGCATACCACATGAAGCCCCACGGCGAGCTCTGCGCCCATGACCACGGCAAGGCTCGCGACAAGACCCGCTGCCTAGCCAGCGCGAATAGACCCGCGCCCAGGACCAATGGGAACAGGGTGCCAGGTGGGTCTCCGGCGGTTCCGGCGGAAGGCTGAGTATTTTTCTGCATATTGTAGGTGGGAGCAGGGGGCCAAACGCCGATGTGCCCACTGTGGGGTCGAAGTACCAAATGGGAACAGGGCGCCAGGAGGGTGCCTTGCCATGCACGTTGTCGTGGGTATTGCGGTGAGTCGTGCCGAAAGGTCTTGGGCGCGGGGCTTGCGGTGGGATGCCACGGCAAGTACCAAGGCACTATCCGCGATCACTACCGTGGCATGTGCCGCGGCAGTGCCATGGCCGATGGTAACCAATGGGCTTTGCGCGCCACACTGCGGTACAGGGTCGCGGAATGATGAAGCGTCTACCGTGGCAGGTGTTGCTTCGCGTAAGCTCACGCAGGGACTGGGTCGGGGCGAGGCCGTGCGTCTATGACCGTAGACCCTTGCATTCCTACCATGCCGGGACGAAACACGTCGGGTTTACACCGATCAGGCAGGCGTTGATTGCACCAAGCGCGAAGCACCGCGAGGGATTGGGCGAACTAAGTGGAGGGTGAGCTGCTACGTGGGGGGTATTTAGTGTATTATTGTATCAGCTTTGGTGTACGTGTCCCCGAAGAGGGCCGCGATCGTTCGTTCTGTGTGGACGAAGGTATGCGCAAATGCACCAATCAAAAGCAAGCACCACTACTGTGGCTAATAATAAAATACCCCATTTATTATATGGCGTTAATAGCACACAGCAGTGGTAATAGTCACTGCGAGGATGGTATCGGGTATATGAGAGAAGTTATGAGGGGTGGCAGCAACAAGAAGAAGAGAGCCCAAAGAGGAAACCTTCCAGGAAAAAATGTGTGGGTCAATATGGGATATGGAAATTTGGTTCGTAATTTGTACTAGTAGTTGCTGTTTTTTTTTTACATTTGTGAGATGACGTGCGCGGGCGATCTATTACATGCACTGCTCGTAGCTGACATGCTGTTGGTTGAAGCAAGGTGTAAAACGGCTCGTGACAGAGAGGAAGAAAAAGATAAAACTGCCGTCCAATTGACGACAAATCAGAGCATGAATTACACCACAAGTTTAAGCAGTGAACTGCAGTCCAGGACGCTTTGACTGCTCGATGTATACCCGATGAAAGCAACAATATGCTCTCAGTGAGCAATAGACTCAGCAAAACGACGAAATAAAGACAATCCTGCTTGAGCCCGAACTCCTACTTATTATTGTTAGGCGTACTTTGAATTCAACGGCTGGGCACGAAAGTCCTCGATCAGCGAAGCCGTTGTTGGTGAAATATCCTCGAGAAGGGGTGTCGAATGAGTGGGATAATGACAGAGCGCCGCGTAGGATAGGCCAGCTCCAACCAACGTAGGAGGTGGGGGGGGTGGGGGGTGTGTAGCAGCAGAGCTAAACGTCCATCAGAGGGTGACTTGATGCCCTCTTCCACTGACACAATACAAAACAAAGGTCGAACTCGTGGAGAATGAATGTGTTTCGAAAAGGTCGTCAGGTCCTCTCGAAATAACGGTAGCAAGACGGGGGGGCGGTCGTTTGACTTCGTTGAGGGATGTTTCAGACAATACTCGTAGGCATAGTAGGCAGTAGGCAGTATCGAAACCATGCCACCCAGTGAAAAGGGTAAATTTCATACAGAGCGCGGCAGGGATGTGGGAAAAAAACAAAATTCGACACCACCATGATATTCATTTTCGAAATTAGACATGAGAGTTATACTAAAACGAAGAGTAAAACGAAGCTGTAAAGCAACAGTAGTTTTTCGTAAACCCGTCCAGAACTCCCACCCATTTCTAGGAGTGTGTAGCAGCAAAATCAGAGACGCTTACAACACGCAGCGTTCTCTATCAGAAAAAAATATACCAACTAACCAGGGGCGTCCAGAAAAAAAGAGAAAACGACACACCACACCCCCAGAGGTCTGAATAGAAAACCGTTGCAACCGTTGTGATCACATGATCAAATAAGAAAATGGAAAAAAATATATATATCCTTATTGTCATTTGTTTCACTTGGTTTCAGTAACCCCCCCACCCCCTAACGAACAAAAAATTCTGTGAGATTTCGGGGGGAAAAAAAAACGACCACCCGTGAACTAACTGCAAAATCGATCAATTTCGGGCTGAACGTTATTCGTTATGGACAGCCCTCAGAGTACTGCGTATTAGCAATATTACGGGGGACCATGGTAATCAGGATCCCATGACATACATAAAAACCTATACATTCTAGTATTTTTACTGGGCATATTTGGTCCCGGTTATTATGTTCCCCCGTATTGCAGTAGTAGCGTACACTGCTGAGCATGGTTTCATCTTACTCGAGTTTTTGTCAAGCGTCCCGAACAAAACGAGACTTACTTGCTCAGTTTCTGAATCGTTGGTGGTTTGTGTGCGTGCCCTTTCTGATGGGTTGTTCGTTTTTGTGCGTAGGCCCACCATGCACTGTGTATCTACCACTTACTGCGAACATGATCGTACACTAACTCCAAGTAGTCTGTTGCTCAAAACGTGAGTGAGTGCGGCTCTGATGGGTTTCGTCTAGAATGCGAAATTATGTGATTTCAGAACAATGCGGCTAAGGGCCAGACTTTTTATCGGAGCCATGAATTTCCAAAACATTCCAATATCGTTTTCGCGCAATTTTCTGTATTTCCCTTTTTTTCATTACGTTTTCCCGGATATTGGAGTGCGAAGCCTTCCAAATACTTTGCTCTTTGAAGAATGTCCAAACTTTGGAAATGTTTCCTGTTTTTCCTGTTTTTCTTGGCAAAATGTATTGGAAATTTCGCGGGAAAGTTGCTCGATAAGGATGGCCCTAACAAAGAAACACAACTCAGGCACAAAAAAAAACGCGGATGCTGCACAGGAGGCTGGATGCCCATTAGCACAGCGGTCATGCCGTATACCAGGAATACGCCCAGGTATACAGCACCGCCCCCGCCGGCTGTTAAAATAGTAGTCAGCATCTAGCAGAGGGGGTCGAAGCTGTTGGGCGTGTGCTAGCATAAATCAAGGACGGCAGCTACATACAGGTCAGGAATACTGGAAATTTCCGCCAAGGTGATTACCGGTAACACAATTCTTCGGCGGCAGGTTCCTTGAAACGTTGCAGCAAATATTGATGCCCCTACTAGTACGGTAATACCCTGTAAAATGAAGCCTACCCATGTATTGGAAACCCCTCTGAAACTTAAAATACCTCCCCTCCCCCGTAAGATGGGTCAAGCGCACCCTCAGTTTAGCGGTAATTACGGGTAGGTAACTAAACAAAAATAACTGAGTTTAGGTAATTACTGGCAGGTAATTGGTCACTGGTTTTACCTCAGGTGCCTTCCATCCCAAATAAACAGAACATCGTAAATATAAAAAGTTAGGAATGTCAATTCAAAGTACCCGACGCGTCTATGCCACCATGTTCGTTAGTTGTGCGGTGAAAGTCCAACGTGCTCCGTCCCGGCATTGTAGGGATGCGAGGGTCTATGGTCATACGACTACGGCCATGCATCAATATCGAGTACACCCCCCCCAAACCCGCCCCCCTCCGTGGTTCGAAGAAGATCGGCTCTGAAATTTGTCCCCAGGGGGTGTGTTTTCCTACCACCCGTATTCTTATTTCACCCGTGTTGCCTTATCATCTGTGTGTATTTGTATTTGTTTGTGGGTTCGTTCCTTTGCTTGCATCGTCGTTTGTACCGGTACCCCCACGGTCTCCTTGCATTGAAACATCCCCAATCATTATATTTAAAGCACCCCCGATACGGCTGCTCGCGGTGTGCCACGGGTGAATGTTGTATTTCCTCGACGCTGCCGGGTTGCTTTGAAAGCGCGCAAAATACCATCCCCAAATGCGACAGCTTGTCTGGCCGCCAAAACAAAAACGGAAAAAAAAAAAAAAAAAAAAAAACGGAATTGATCGTTTTTTGCTTTAGCAAGTACCTGGTACGTCTCTAAATTGTTGGCGTTGAACGGCGACAAACAAACGCTAGTGCACATGCCGCTACCGGCAGTAAAAGGGCCGAGCCCGTCCTTGTCAAGGGGGGTATCGCCGTGGCCTATAATATGTCGGCTCGCCAAACACAACCTGCGGGACTTTGTTAAACACGTAATTATGAGCGGCAACCGGCTAATACCCGACACCTTTCCCGTCCGCTATCCTCGCCTGTGTCTGCCTTTCTCTCTCTATCGGCATATGTGCATGTATCCGTCTCCGTGTTCGTCCCACTCCCCCGATTTATATCTCTCTCCCTCGCCTCACCTCTTCGCTCGGTATACCGCCCTCCACCCCCTCTCTCCACCTGCCTCCCTCTACCTACCCCCCCCCCCTCCGTTTAAAAAGGGATGCGTGGTCAATGGTCAAATGACTAAGGCAACCAACAAATGAGTACGTCGCCGCCCCCCCTTTTCCCCTCCCCTTCCTACCCCTCTCTCCTTCTCCCTCTCCCCCGTCCCCCCTCCCCCCCAACCTTCTCTCTTCCTACGCAGTAGTATCGGCAACGCCTCACGCGGCAAAAGCTGTTGAAGAAGCCGCTGCCGCCGACGACGCCTTCTTCTTATCCGTGCCACCGCTACCACCGCCCCCGCCGCCGCCGCGTCCCATGGCGGCAATAGCATCCTCCAGCACCCGCTTCTTCTCGATGCGGAAGGCCAACGCCAGCCGCTTGTTGGCTGCAGGAGGCAACCGACCAACCAACCGACCGACCGACCGCCCGACCCAGTGGGCGGGGGCCCGTCAAAATACCGCCACCCCAGGTTTCAGGAAACCGCCGCACCACAGTTTAGTAGTAGTAGTAATAGTAGTTCCAGAAAAACCGGCAATCACGTTTTCGGAGTTCCGGGTTCCAGCACCACAAGTTCGGAATTCCAAGCATCGCAAGTGTGCCGTTCCGAAATTCCGTGTTCCACGAGAATCATGCAGGTTCCGAATTCCAGCACCACAGGATAAAACAAAACCCAGCATCACAAGAATCCGAATTCCGAATTCCGAAATCCAGAATCATACAGGTTCCGATTTCCAGCAGGCCAGGTTTTTAAAAGATCCAGCACCACAGGTCCATATGTTTTCCAGCACCACGGAATCATTACGTGTTCCATCACAGCGCCAACACACAAGGGGTGGGCAGCAAAGTAAAGGCGAGAGAGGAGGAAGGGATAGGGGAAAAGGCGATCAGCAAGAGACGGGCAGAATACCGGTACCACATACCAACAAATTCCAGCACCACAGGACATGATAATATTTAAATCACAGCGCCAATTCGGATGGGCAGCAAAGAATGTGGCATGAAGGCGTTTCGGGGAAGGCGATAAGGAGGGGAGGCGGTGGGGGGGGGGGGGGGGGGGGGGGGGGGGGGTGCAATAGTAGCACCCGCTCCTCTCAAGGCTTGCGTCACATGCATGAACTCTGCTTCGTATACTTCGGAATACATATTAAATATATCCACTACACAGTGAAGAGCGCTGACTTCGCACAGAGGTTCTATCATCGTTTCTCAGCGCTCATTTTCTCAGCGCCCAGAGTAAAAACCGAACATTTATATTTGCGGAAAGCTCTCGACCAGTTTTGTTTCCCCCAAAACCCCCTTGTTCGGTATTGTATCGGCAACCTCCCCGCTCTGGATGGTTAAGAGCGCTGATAAAAACAAACGATCGCACCTCTGGCGCGAAACGAACTTAACGCCCCTTTACGGTAACACTACAAGTCAGATCGAAGCTGACACGCCCTTGTGAATAATTGACGACGGACCCCTGTCTGCAGATACACTACCCCGGGCCTCTGTTCAGGCATGCCAAACGGAACGACATCAACAGAAACTCAGCCGCAAGGCATACCTGTTACCTGGTACCAGGTATGACTTAACACTTTCAAGGGGGGGGGGGGGGGGGCCCCCCCCCCCCCCACCCCCGGTGTTCCTCTTTTGACCCGCAATGGCAACGCTCACCGTTCACACGCGGGGCATTTTATTTCGGGCGGTTCGGGTTTTCAACGTACTGCTGTGCACCGCTGTTGTACGGCAGAGCATTCCCCATAGAGTTGAACATCTCATTTTATTTTTTCTAGCGCGATTGCACGAAGCGCAAGACAACATTATGCTTTCTGGTTTCCCCCTCTTACGGCCGCCTACCACTCTGGACCGAAATATAAGAACCATTAATATTGACTGTTAGTATACAAACGTTCCTTATATTCCGGTACTCATGTCGTCCACGGCCGTAGTCGTATGACTATAGACCCTCGCATTCCTACATTGCCGGGACGGAGCACGCTGGGTTTTCACCAACCAGGGAGACATTGCTTGCACCAAGCGCGAAGCGCCGTGAGGTATTGGGGGAGTCGCATGGAGAGGGGGGTGTACTCATTTTCATGCTTGGCCTTAGTCGTATGACCATAGACCCTCGCATCCCTACAATGCCGGGACGGAGCATGTCGGGTTTTCACCAACCAGGCAGACATTGCTAGCACCAAGCGCTAAGCGCCGTGAGGTTTTGGGCGAGTCGCATGAAGGGTCAGCTGTATCCTACTAAGAGCCGCTTGTGAGGCGGACTTGCATATGGATGGTAGCTTCAATGAGTTAATTTAATTTCTGGTGTGACCACTTCCTGAGACATCAATGGGAGCACGATGTAACTGCCTCGCGGGTGCCTTATCATATCCACACTACGTGACACGATCATTCCCCTTGTGCGCAGCAAAGGTTCTCCACCCCGCACAAATGATCTAACTCGACCGCCAGCTTTGGTGGCCGCCAAAAAAAAACAAAAAACGGTACCCTGGTTGTCTAGCTCACGCAGTGAGAGGCGTGTTTTACAGCGTCGTCTCTAACCGACGCCGACCCAGCCTATAAATATAATAGATTTATAGGGGGGAGGCAAATAACTCGGCAGCAATGATTTCTGAAAATTGTGTGGAAAGACACCCCTTTGTGAATATGCCTCCCTGGCCAGTAATCTAATCCCCAATCGATAGTCATATGATAGTCCAGACGGGTGTCATATTTCCGGTCAGGTGAGTAAGGAAATTAGCCTGTGCATCGCACCCCTCTTTTTCTTATGAGACGCCCGGTACTGCAACGTATACCCCTCTGACCCGGAATATAAGGAACGTTTGTATACTAACAGTCAATATTAATGGTTCTTATATTTCGGTCCAGAGTGGTAGGCGGCCGTAAGAGGGGGAAACCAGAAAGCATAATGTTGTCTTGCGCTTCGTGCAATCGCGCTAGAAAAAATAAAATGAGATGTTCAACTCTATGGGGAATGCTCTGCCGTACAACAGCGGTGCACAGCAGTACGTTGAAAACCCGAACCGCCCGAAATAAAATGCCCCGCGTGTGAACGGTGAGCGTTGCCATTGCGGGTCAAAAGAGGAACACCGGGGGTGGGGGGGGGGGGGGCAGGCATTTTTTGCCGATATGGGTAAACTGTTGGGGAGGATTGGGCGGATAGCCCCGACAGTCCGCCCGCCCGCCCCTGTGTGATGTATCTCGGAAATGAGTTAGCCACGTGCGCTTTGGCCACTCTGGAAAAAGATAACAAAGCGTCCGACGTCGAACAAAAGAGATTGAGATATTGAACCCCGAATACAAAACCACTAAATAGTGCGCTCTGATAACCTCGAAAAATATCAGAACAATGTATTGAGCTGATCTGGAACACTACTCGTTCGGGAGAAATTACACTTCCGGGAGGTTATTTTTTGCGCCATGTGGCTTTCGAGAGTTTGGAAACAGAATATATAGAGTGAAGGGTAATTATTTGTGTTCGGAATTCGGGGAGACGAAATCAAAGCGCACGATCGTAAACAAACATACCAGGTATGCCGATATCGAATTACAAATAACGGTGGCGGACTTTGATCCCCTCGGCACCATAAACGTTAGGGCTTGGCACTGGCTGACTCAAGTCAGTGGCGATTGTACTGTCGTCGAAATCAACCAGTATACTGAATTGCAGCAGTATACTGTCTCTCCTCTCTCCCCTCTCCTTCCGAAGCGCATTTGGTGGGTTTCTCGTAAAATAATATGGCGTGTGTTTCTTGGACGTACGTGAGATAAAATACACTGGCGAATATACTGGCCGGATCAATGAATAGATTCGTACTGCCAGTAGATTAATGCTGCTGACTGTGCCAGTGCCCAGCCTTAACAAAAGTAGAGCGTTCGACATCGAACAAATATATTCCGATACTGCTGTTGTACCTGAACCCCGATATCGAATTACTACACAGCCCACTTTGATTACCTCGGAACTATAAAAGTAGAGCGTCCAACATCGAACACATACAAAAATATCCCGATACTGCTGTTGTAACCGAACCCCGATATCGAGTTACTACACAGCCCACTTCGATCACCTCGGAACTATAATAGTGGAGCATCCGATATCGAACAAGTATCGAACAAATATATTCCGATATTGAACTCTGATATCGAAATACTACACAATACCTGGCCGCAAATATAACGATATTTTGATTTTGATATCAGAAACGAAATGAGGACTGACTATATTACCGGTCAAAGTGGCATGTAGGCGAGTTCGTTTACCCCTTAGAAACCTGCGCCGACGTTTTGGTACTCAAAACTACTTAGAAAAAGAGACACCAGTAGGTTTAGGTAGTGGAGGGAGGGATGAAAACCAAATGTGCAAATCACCTCCGAAACTCTTGCCCAAGGAGGAAATGGAAGCCTCGTCCTGCTCTAAGTCCGTCGCAAAGCTCTCCCTCTCCCTGATACACAGCTGAGAAAAGCAAAAAACGAAAACGAAACGGGGGGAAAAGAAAACAAATGTGAGTATATACGAAGTGCAGAACATACTATATGGTATATATACGAGGGAATAAAATACCAGGAGACATATACCGAATTCAGGGGGAAAAGCCAGTTAGTTACCAGGTCCCCACACCTTTGCTGGCGTGTACGTAGCAGATCACGCAGAGAGTACGGACGGGCCTATAAAACGCATCAGGTGCCGAAAACTCCAGAGTACTCACGCGAATAATGTTTCCACTACCAGCACAGAATCGGCGTCACCCTTGTGCAAGCACAGACAGCACATGCCATCAGCGCGTACACCCTCCGACCCTTCCCTCTCTCCCACCCCTACTACCACGGCACTCCTCTCCACCAAACCCCCCCTCTTCCTTCCCGCCATGTCCCTANACGGAGGACCATAGTAAATATGACCAAATGTTGGTAGTAAAAATAGGGAAGTATATAGGCTTTAGTGTATACCGTAGGTTCTACTTAATATGGTCCTTCGTAATAGTTATCAATTTAACAAAAGACATGAAGACAGTGTAGGGGTCGAGTTGTGTGCGATCCAATTCTCGTAGGGAGAGAGAACCCCATCGTTGTCTGGAAGCCACACCGGTGTCAACCCTCACGCTGCCTGAGTGATACCTTTGGTATCCTTTTATAAGCCGCATGAGCATCGACATGCTTGCGGATGTCCAGAATGAGCCACTAACCCCTCTACGTTACAGCACGCATCCACCTTCAGCATGGTATATACATTTTTTATGTTAGTTAGGGACCCAGATGTGTACCAACAAAACATTTTCTCGACACCACACTCGTAATACTACCAAGTGTGCTCTGGCCGAAATGAAATCGCGGGGAGGGGAGGGAAGGGCGTACTCATTTGTTGGTTGCCCCGGTCATTTGTCCGTGACCGCGCACGCCTTTGGAGACGGATCAGTTCGTAAGGGGAGAGGGGCAGGTTTCTAAGTTTGAGCCCATTAGGAAAACGTAGGGAGTTCTGGGGCACACCAACTAGTATATATATACAACATACGACCACTCCAATGAACAGGAGCATTACAATACTTTACAAGTATGTAAACGATGTGCCATACAGCAAGGTATACGAGACAAGAGTAGGGGATGTCGGGAAATCGTCCCCACGTTTCTAAAACGAACCAATGTGCTTGCACCATGTAGTACATATTACAATATTGGTTCAGACAGATGCTGATTTCTTCAGTTTTTTTTGCATCACGAAGCATAAAATCGGCATACATACAACACGAAAAAAAATGTGAAACCTTGTAAAGCTTCGTATCGAATAGAGACGTCAGAGGCACACGTTCATAGACGAGCGCCTGCAAGGGATAGAGGCAAGCAAACAGCGAGAATAAAACTCAGGTTGGCCCTCCAGTATCTGGGGTGTACTCATGTCGTGCATGGCCGTAGTTATATGACCATAGACCCTCGCACCCCTACAATGCCGGGACGGAGGGGGGGGGCAGCACCTCTACGACAGCACTCAGTTTCCGGGCACACAACACCTGGATTGCACCTGTATTACACCTGTACTTCTCGTAGGATCACGTTTGCAGGTGGAAAACAAAAGGAAAGACCTGCCTCTTCCTGCCTTGTCAATCGCTAAAAGAAAACGCTCGAACGAATTATGTACGCAATTTTTGACAAAACAGGGTGATTCTGTTTTTCTTCGAGGGTATGATATATAGCGATGACAAGGCATCTCGTAGTTCGTATCAAACGACTGCTGCAGTACCGCTACTTTGGTAGTGTTCTGTATACGAGTATGCTTATATATTTCGGTGTGTGCTATAAATACGCATATACCAGGTACCAGGTACATAATATACATATGTGCAAGGTTCCCCTTAGGGATGTTGTGGACTTGAAATCCCGGGGGTGTCGCAAGTTGAAAGGTGTCGCAAGTTGAAAAGGGAGAGCATCATCACCATCAGGCGTCCCCACCCACTGCTGTAATTACTCCCGAGTACTCGTGCTGCTGTCCACTGCTGTGTAACAGGATGAAGTTCGACGACTTGTGCTTGGTTTTAACATTGTACGTAAAAATGTGAAACATATTTGCATGGATCTCCTGGTGAACACCGCACGTATACGAACACGAGAAAAACATCGTGATGGTGTCACAAAAACCAAGGTGAGGAAGGCTGTCGTAGGGGCAACCTGTTGTCTGGGGGGGGGACCGGATAGAAAGATACAACCAGTGAAAGAACGATCATTTCGGGGGGGGGGTTCCATATGGGGAAGGGATGTTTGGTACGGGCCACGAAAGCATCGTGATGGTGTCACAAAAGCCAAGGTATGAAGCGGTGGTGCTGTTGTAATGCGGTGGCACCGCTGCTGCTGCTGCTATGGTACTGTCTACCGTGGCTGTGCGGTTTCTTTTGAATTGCGGAGGACGTGTGCGCTCGTACGTATAATCGTCGTCCTGCCCCTGCTGAGCATACGTGTAGTATGTCGTATTCGTTCCTACTACCTACCGGGACAGGAAACACGGCACACACGGCACACACACGCACACACAAACATGTGCACACCGTCCATGGCGGTCACAACAGGAAGGGCTTGATGTGCGACTGCTGCTGTTCCGTGCCAACCCACATAGCAGACCGCCCCATGGAGAGCAGTGTATTCGGACATGATACAGCAGCAGCAGCATCGGCACGCATCAGAGCACCTGACAGCATATTCGTGAAATGTGTGGGGTTTCGAATGCCCTGGCAGGCCCTCGTAGCTCGGCGGAAAATGATCCCGTGGTTACTTGCCAGTTTATCGCGACTTTGAACGCCCAGAGCACGCGTCACGAACCTCGGCCGGGGCCCAAACTTCCAAACTTGAGGCGTGTGTACATTCGAGAAAATACCTCCGGTGGGAAGATAAAAATAATGCTAATGTCCAAAAAAAGTTAATCGGATACATATATACATATTCGTGCGTGAACCTGCTGCTGGTGTGTGCATATATTCTGTTGCTGTTGCTGATGCTGCTGTTTGTCATTGTACACCTGCGAACCGAGGTGTTTTTTATACAGATACCACACATAAAAACTCCTCTCGAAGCGAGCAACGGTTCTAAAACAAATCCTGCCCCAAGTCAATACTCTCGGCGGGACCGGCCACCCAAGTCACTTATCCTCATCGCTGTCAAGGTCTTGGACTCGATTCATTGATCGGGCGGCGTCAGCGGCAGGTATTAATATATGTATTTCGCTACTCGTACATACTCATATATCTCTGATGTTTCAACTTTCAACGCATCTGGATAGCTAGCATGTGTATGCCGCGCCTGTCGTATACGATGGCATTGCATTTTCTACTCTGCTTACTGCATTTACAATATAGTTTTATCTGTGTCGTCGTTTTTGTGACCACGGAGCTTGTAAATATTTATATTTCTCTCGTACGTAGGCTCTAGGATGAAGTAATATGATCGGCACGGACACTGGGTGTGCTGGATGTCGACACACTCAACTGTTTTATCCCAGCATTGATTGGAAACTGTAAGGGACCGGTACCAATAAGGGGCCTTGGTACAAAAGGGACGAACACACTATTATTAATAATAGGGTTCAGAACTGGTCCACGTATTTGGCGACAGACTACTTGAAATTAGTATCGATATTTTTTTGCGGTTCTGAACGGGTTGGGCCCACCTAATCTGCATGTTATAGACCGTAGACTCGCAGGTACGTAGCTAGCAGGGGGAGTGAAGCGATAAGCGCTGAAACGCCTTAATATGTATAGGTACCAAATGGACATTTCCCGGAATACTTTCACTTTTCATCTCCGGCCGCGGGTCTTTTCTCGCGCTCTCGGCTGCGGGGCACGCAGGGGGCCGCGTGTACACCACGGCGCAAGTGCGGGTCCCGGCCGAGGCCCGTGGGGCGTGCTCTGGGCCTTCAAAGTCGAGAATTCTGGCAAATAACTCAGAGGAGACGTTCCGACTTGACACCTCCTCGCAACTACTCTAAAAAACCTGTCGTACGACTATTTTTCCATCCGTATGAAGTTTGATGGTTCGTTTTTGACCCGCCGTATGAACGGAACACACAAAGCACGCACCACGCACGAGGAAACAAGGACCACACCGACATCGAACGAGGCACACATCAAGCGTCGTGCAGCAGTAGTTGATACCATGTTGGATGCGTCTGCCCTGTCTGAGCTGCGTACAGCAGTAGAAGCAGTTGTAGGAGACGCTTGAAATTTTACAGGCGCAATTTATGTAATTTTGTAATTTGGTTCCAATTGTTTGGAATCTACGTAAAGTACACATACACACATCTACGAGTACGAACGATAGGCCGATCTACATACGTACGAATACGAGTATTTTGGCACAGTAGGACTACTGCTGTACTTTACGGGTACATGGCTCTAGTCTTGACTACAAACTACAGAGCAGCCAAGGCGCCGTTTATCGAACAGCACAGCAGTACAGCAGGAGAAGCTGCAGAACACGCAGTAGCCGCTGTTCAGATTGTTGCCTTTGTGGCGGCTGTTGTTGTGTCCTGTATGCGTGCGCCGGACCCCTAGTAAACAGCTACGAGTAGCAGGAGGAATCCAGCAGATCTATTTGTGACAGCTACAAACAACGAGTACTGCTTTGCTGTGTTCTGTCTTTCATTGTGTATGCGTGTGTGTTTGATGTATGCGATTCCAGCAAAACCTCCCCTACTGATTTTAATATCACCCGCGCTTTACAGCAACGATTAAAAACAACAAAACTGCCAATACCCGTCACGGGTATGGATAACACTGCATACTCGCCGAGAATTTGGGCGGGTATCCAGCTGTTCGACGGACACCCTTAGACGAGTACTCGGCTGCTGAACGCGTACCAGGGTACCCGCCCAAAAGGTACTACGTACGAGTGAATACTCTTATCTAGGACCAGGGCGGGACTCGTCGGGCAACAGCTCTGTCATAATTACCTTCTGTATACTCAGCTGTACAGCGCAGAACAGCCGTGATAACTACAGTACCCCTGCTGTGGGATCGACTTGAAATCCTACAAAAAATATGTAATTAGATCGACTTAAAAAAAAAAACAAGTCGTTGAGCCTGGACACCAAACTGAAGTTTCTTAACACTGGGAGCCCACTACTGTACCTCAGATACGATATCATCTCGTGACAGTTGTTTCGTTAGGGGTGACCGTCGCTACTACGTTTACGGTCTATGCCACAGGTTTGCTCCAAACATTAAACTATGAATCATGTGCGATCTATTTTCACTTTGCGACACCCCCGGGATTTCAAGTGACCAACATCCCGAAGGGGAACCTTGTAATTAATACACAACCGGCAAAATGTTGACCATATATTGAGCCAATTATGCGGCTCTGACTCAGGGGCGGTCGAAAGGGCTGACCGTGGACTCTCAGTATTGAATAGACGTCGCTAACGATATTGATAAATATAAAAAATTATATTATACTTCGAAGTATATCATAGGTACGACACTTATTCCACTGCGTCATTTATAGATGCTTCATTTCATAATCGTTTTTGTTTTATTGTCGTTTCGTTCTTATTTTTGCTGGTCTGGCTTGTGTTGTTGTGTTCTCGTACCCGGTACGTTAGCATTTCACTTGTTTTACCCGTTTATTTGCGATTATTGATTATTATACCTGTAGGTGTGTTCTTTTTTCTGTCTCACAATCTGTGACCACATAATAATTAGTATATATCTAGGATATAGATATAGAATGGGCACTGCGTGTACTGGTGTAGTTGGGTATATGGAAAGAACGGTGTAATGTAAAGACAAGACACATACTATACATATGTACACGATAGATAGGTATATACCTGGTGTATGTTTTACGTTTACCCTTTTTGTTATTAATATGTATAGGTACCAAACGGACATTTTCCCGGAATACTTTTACTTTTCTCCTCCGTCCGCGGGTTTTTTCTCGCGCTATCGGCTGCGGGGCACGCAGGGGGGGCGCGTGTACGCCACGGCGCAAGTGCGGGTCCCGGCCGAGGCCCGTGGGGCGTGGTCTGGGCCTTGAAAGTCGCGAATTCTGGCAAATAACTCAGGGGAGACGTTCCTACTCGACACCGCCTCGCACCCATCATGAAAAACCTGCCGTACGACTGGTTTTTGGTTCGTTTTTGACCCGCCGCAAGAACGGAACACACACACCACGCACCACGCACGAGACAAGAATAAGGACCACACCGACTTGACATTGAACCAGCACACATCAAGCGTCGTGCAGCAGTAGTTGATACCACGTTGTATGCGTCTACTCTCTCTGTGGGCTGTGTACAGCAGTAGCAGTTGTACGAGACGCTTGGAAAATAACATGCGCATTTTATGTAAATCTGCACATTTGGTTCCAACATTTTTTAATATACGTGGAGTACATACATACACAGATCTACGATGAGTACGTATGCATGCATATCAGATCTACGTAAAACGATAGACCGATCTACATGCGTACGAATACTTTGGTACCGAACCCGAAAAACAACGTTCGATATTTTTTCAAAAGACCGAAACTCATAAATCGTTTCGGTATTTTTTCGGTATTTTTCGGTATTTCAGCAAAACGAGTTTCGGTATTTTCCCGGTATTTTTCGGTATCCCACAAAGAGAGTTTCGGTATTTCTTGGTACAATCGCGCTGGGTTTGACTGGACGTACGTGGTACCGAGTATGGTGCAAGATTAGGTATATACTAATCACAGGGACGATGTGGGGCATAGGAACAATACCACCATGGGCCCTGCAAAAGTCTCGAAAGTCGGACGAAAAAGGGATGAAACTGCCTTCGTTAATGGCTGATGATTAGAGGTCATTATGATGACCAACAACAGTCAACAATAACTCGTTTCGCTGATGGCTAGCTCGTGGTCACAAAACACGCCAAGAAACGACTCGACGGGAAACTACAAATAACTACCTGCCACAAAATAATCCATGCACCATGCACCGCAGTTTACAGTAGTAGTGGTACCATCAATCAGTTGAGTACCATTATACCCTTACTCAAGGCAACGGTGCTATCAATAGCTGCGGGACACCATCCCGTAACACATATACTCGTATATGTACGAGTATCTTCAAACCGAATACTACCAGGAAGAAAAAATAAATAATGACGTACGAAGACGGCAAATAATATAAGAAAATATACACGAGACAAATATGTACGAACATGCATTCAGGGCGCAGACAGAGTCCCGAGGGAACAAGGCTGCTATTCGCTGGTTTGATCAGTTAGTTGATCTGTCCAGCTGGTGAACCAACAGAAGGGCGATATAAAAACACCAGGCATATAATAAGCAGATTATCATCAGACCTGATGAGCAGATTATACAAACAGAGGGCAGAAGCAACGCGCTGAAACCATAGGAGGAGCAGTCTCCTATGCAGGGCATTAATTAGTAGTTCGGCGTCTGTTGCGCGCCGGCGCGCAAGCCCCCACAGGGAACCCCGGAGGACCGCCGGAGGCGAAAAAAGGAATATATGCGCGAATATACGCCTTTAAACCATGTAAAAAGCCTTCTAATTTATTTTTGGCTACGGCGAATGGAAAAAAGCGCCTAAAAAACAACAAAAGCCTACGGCGAATAGCATAGATGCGTACTTTGTGTCTTCAACTATGGCAAATAGGACAAGGGGCCTAAAAGATGTTCAATTACGGCCAATTGGGCAAAAGGTGCTTTAAAACAAAACGCTTACGTACGGCGAATAATTTGAAAAAAAATACTTGGAAAAAAATTAGTCTACGGCGATTTAGAAATAAACGATCAACTTTAAATTACGCGCTGCGGCGACAAATGTTACGCGCTCAAAAACTAGTGTTGCGCTGCGCGCAACCAGCGTCGCGGCGACTGTTGCGCGCCGCAGGCGCGCAAGCCCCCCGCAGGGGCGCCCGGAGGCCCCCCCGGGAGGGCTCCCGGAGGGCTGCCGGAGGCGAACAAATTGCTATATATGCGCGAATATAGGCCTCAAAACCTAGTATAAATACTTTTAATTCATTTTCGGCGACAGCGAATAGAAAAAAAGTGCCAAATTTTTGTTTTCGGCTATGGCGAATAGGACAAGGGGCCTAAAAGATGTTCGATTACGGCCAATAGGACAAAGGTGTTTAAATAAACATAAACGCCTACGGCGAACTATTAAAAGGAAGAATTCCTCCGGCGATTGAGAAAAAAAGATCCCCAAAAAAATTGCCTCCGGCGAGAAACAAACGCGCAACAAAAAATTACGCCTGCGGCGAAAAATGTTGCGCGCCCAAAATCGCGCGTTGCGCTGCGCGCAACCAGCCTCGTGGCGACTGTTGCGCAAAACGGTTGTTTTACTCAAATGTTGCGCCAGCGCAACAGCGCAACACCTAATCAATGCCCTGGGTTTGTATGTAGGCTGCAGGCGGTAGATGTTTATAATGACATATTTAGGCTTTCTTACAAGGGGGGTGACAAATACCGAAACAATAATACCGTATTCCGGTATCGGTATTTCGGTATTGGTAAAATGCCCGATAAATCGTGAGTTGTGGTACGTTGTGGTTCGTTTTTAGGCGGTAGGTGTTGTTATATGCCGTACGGGGGCATTCTGAAAGAGGGAGGACAAATACCGAAATACCGGATTCCGGTATTTCCGGTATTTCGGTATCGGTATAATACCGATATCGAACCCGTTTTTTTACGAGTTTCGGTATCGCATACCGATACCGGAATTCCGGTACTTTCGGTTCGGTTCGGTATCGGTATCCATCCCTGTAGTGCTACGTACGAGTACTGCTGAACTATGGGTGCATGTCTCTAGATTTCAAACTACCAGGTACAAAGAAGCTAAGGCGCCACTTATTGAACAGCACAGCAGTACAGCAGAAGAAGCTGTACAACACGCACTATTAATAGCCGCTGTTTAGATTGTTGCCTTTGTGACGGCTGTGGTGTCCAGTATCCGTGCGCAGGACCCGTACCACACAGCTAGCAGGGGGGATCCAGCAGGTGTAGTTGTGACAGCTACGAACTGTCAGCATACCGCTGTGTTCTGTCTTTCTTCGTATGGGCGTGTCGGTGTGTGTATGTTTGGTGTATCCGATTTCAGCAAAAACTCCCCCTCTGATCGCGCAGTACAGCAGCGGTTGAAAACGGCAAAACAGCTAATACCCGTCACGGAGTATGGATAACACTTCATACTCGCGAGATTTTGGGCTCCGGGCACCCGGGCACCCAGCTGTTCGACGGGTACCCTTAGACGAGTACTCGGCCGCTGAACGCGCACCAGGGTACCCGCCCTAAAGGTAGTAAATACTCCATCTAGGACCGGGGCGGGTCTCGTTGGGCAACAGCTCTATTTTGATATCTTGTGTATACTCAGCTGTTGTACAGCGCAGTACAGCCGTGATAACCCCTTGCGTACTATTGTGTGCACTCTACTCTCCAGCACAACAGCTAGATCTAACTACTGCTGCTGTGTGTACTCTGTGTACTCACTCGTTGTGTATTGTGTATTGTATGTGCTTTGTGCTATGCTGCCGGTACTGTTCTGTGTGCAGGCACTTCTTCTGTTGTGTGTACTCTGGGTGTGCTCTGTATGTATAGTCTTCGTAATGGACTATGTTTGTTGCAATCTATATACTCTGTATGATATGTGCTGCTGTAGCAGTATCCTACGAGGGCCTGCTCAGTCAGGGTCATCCATAACGAACAGAAAACGAAACTCACGAATTGTGACATTTAATCCAAGAATCTTTGCGAGTGGTGCGCGAGTGGGGCCGGACCGGGCCGGGCCCGTGATACATTCTGAAGTCACCGACCGAATGACGACATAGGCTGTGATATTTCAATCTCCCGCGCCGCCGGTGTGGCCCTGCTGGCAAGATGCCAATCTCACAGGTCGTATGCCCGGCCTCGCCCGGATTCTCAGGATATTTTGCTTCGTTTTTGTTGGAGACATGCCGCCTCCTCCTCGAGGTTTCGAGCCCGCAATGTTCTCGTTCGCCAGCGCCCAGCGGTTGCTTTGAGGAGCCGCTTGCTGTCCGCAATCGGTGTAGGCGACAGAGTCAGCTGTATGTCCTCATATCTGGTTTTTGGATATACCGTTGGGTTGCGTGGATTATACACGAAGTACACTTATCAGACGCATTTAGTGCAACAATGTATTCGAATACAGTACGAGTAAAGCCACGACAAAAAAAATGACGCAGATCGTGATTTCGATTTTTTAAGGTTAAAACACTAAATGGCGTCAAGATTCACGAGTTGTTCTTCGTGAATCTACAGTACAGGACGCCTAATAAGAAACAGGAAATATGGTCAAGGCTGGATTTCTTATTTGAGATAGGGTGCTTTCTACACTAATTTCAAAATAACGACTCCAGAATTTATTATGTTCCTCTAAATCTCAGCCTGGCTTTCTTATTAGCCTGGTTCGTATTAGATGTCCTGTACTGTACTCGATATAACAAACCACCATTCAACACAAATACAGTATTCATATATACTAGTAGGTGCCTGCAGTTAAGAAATAACGTGTCGAGAAAAATGAGCTCAGATTGGCACGAACAGAGCCTGGACCATCAAGGGCGCACAACAGACTACAAAACGTTATCGACACCCCCCCCCCCCCCCCCTATATTGGAGGGAAGAAACCGGATCGTTGTGATCTCAGAAAACGATAAGTCAAGTTTTTTTTCTAATTACCCCCCCGGGATGCGTGGTCAATGGTCAAATGACTAAGGCAAGCAACAAATGAGTACGCCCCCCCCCCCCCCCCCCCCCGTCATATAAATATATGATATATTTATAGGTTGGGTTGGCGTCGGTTGGCAACGACGCTGTAAAACACGCCACTCGCTGCGTGAGCTAGACAACCAGGGTGCCGTTTTTTTTTGTTATTTTTTTTGGCGGTCACCAAAGCTGGCGGTCGAGTAGATCATTTGTGCGGGGTGGAGAACCTTTGTTCCGCACAAGGGGAATGGTCGTATCACGTAGTGTTAATATGGTAAGGCGTCCGTGAGGCAGTTACATAGTAAAACCCATTGCTGTCTCCGGAAGTGGCCACACCAGAAATTAAATTAACTCATTGAAGCTGTCGTCCATATGCAAGTCCGCCTCAGAGGCGGTTCTTAGCAGGATGCAGCTCACCCTCCATGCGACTCGCCCAATACCTCATGGCGTTTCGCGCTTGGTGCAAGCAATGTCTGCCTGGTTGGTGAAAACCCAACGCGCTCCGTCCCGGCATTGTAGGGATGCGAGGGTCTATGGTCATATGACTACGGCCGTGCACAACATGAGTACACCCCCCCCCCCGGTTGGGTTGGCGTCGGTTGGCAACGAAACGACCTGTAAAACACGCCACTCGCTGCGTGAGCTAGACAACCAGGGTGCCGTTTTTTTTTTGTTATTTTTTTTGGCGGTCACCAAACTGGCGGTCGAGTAGATCATTTGTGCGGGGTGGAGAACCTTTGTTCCGCACAAGGGGAATGGTCGTATCACGTAGTGTTAATATGGTAAGGCTCCGCGAGGCAGTTACATAGTAAAACCCATTGCTGTCTCCGGAAGTGGCCACACCAGAAATTAAATTAACTCATTGAAGCTGTCGTCCATATGCAAGTCCGCCTCAGAGGCGGTTCTTAGCAGGATGCAGCTCACCCTCCATGCGACTCGCCCAATACCTCACGGCGCTTCGCGCTTGGTGCAAGCAATGTCTGCCTGGTTGGTGAAAACCCAACGCGCTCCGTCCCGGCATTGTAGGGATGCGAGGGTCTACGGTCATATGACTACGGCCGTGCACGACATGAGTACACCCCCCCCCCCCCGACCAGCGAAAAAAAAATAGGGGGGGTCTCTAAAACCAAGTTAAAAAAGGGAACAAAAAACGAAAAAAAAAATGGTTTTCGCTCATTTCGTCCTGTGATCACAGCGATCCGGTTTGTTTTTCATTCTGACCTTCCTACGTGTGTGGTGTCGTTTTCTCTTTTTTTTTTACGGCCCTGCCTGGACATCAAACTAAAGCCTCTTAACACCGGGAGCCCACTGTACCTCAGTTATGATATCATCTAGTGACATGTGTTTTGTATAAGGAAGGCTCCTCGCTACTACTTTTCCCTTTGCACTATACAGCAGTCTATCTAAATGCAGCACAAGTTTGCTCCAAAAAGGGTCCAAAAAGGGAAGTACGAAGCATGTGCGATCTATTTTCAACTTACGACACCCCCGGGATTTCAAGTGACCAACATCCCGAAGGGGAACCTTGTAGTACATATAACATGATATAATAGTAGACCCACTATCACGTCAACTCGTCGGAACACTGTAGTATACCTGGTGTGTTTATTTCAGACTGTTTCATTTTAATTTTAATTAATTTTAATTATTTCTCCCCCCACCCTCCACAAATAGACACACACTTCCTGAATCCTACATGAGGACATATAAAATCCGTAAGTACGCGCGATCGAAGTATTACACTCAGCTATTAGTAGCAAAGATGAGTTTCGACGAAATCCTCGAGCTTACAGCTGTTGTTTTTTAATTTTTTAAATCATACCTGGTACCTGGTATGTGGTACATGTTTTGCCCTGAACCGAATGCGCATCTTGCGTGATGTACTTTAGGTTGGAGAATCGAGGTTAAACAAATCCCAACAACAACAAAACGCGATTACACAAACTATCATATGATATCGTATATATATGATACCCGGTAATTTAATATACAATAATATCACATCGATATGTCACACGTCACACCGGGTGTTACTTGGACCCTCCGGCCCTATCTATGTAATAATTGTATTTTATGTTAAAATACCTTATGTGTGTGTTCTTCACACCTATACGTAGCTCTGTCCAGCAGGACAGAGAGGGGCCAGGCAGCATGGTTGGAGACGATCGACAGAGCGACGATCGGAAATCAACGGTAACTAAATTACTTCCCACGCAACAGAAACGTTGGGCCAAGGGGTCCAAAGAGAGGACGAAAGGGCAACAAATGTTTATCCAGAGGACCAAAAATAAACACGAATCAGAAAAGTTAAAAGTTAAAACAAAATTTCGGCAGCATCGTCGGCGAAAAAGCAAAAAGCACGCATGCGTTGTTTGCGCTTCTTATCAGATAGTTGGCAGTTGGCGGCCATTTAAAATGCTTCCCGCGGCCGCGTTGTTTTTGTGGTTTACCCTTCTGTTCCTGGAGTTTTCTCGCGTATTTATATGAAAATTAGTGGGGAGGGGTGCCAGAACGAAGCGTGGGAGATCAGAAAAGTTACATGTTGAAACGAGGGCAGTAATTAGCTGTTGCGCTGTTGCGCTGGCGCAACAGTAAAAATAACGTGTTGCGCAACAGTCGCCGCGAGGCTGGTTGCGCGCAGTGCAACACGCGTTTTTGGGCTCGCGACATTTTTCGTCGCAGACGTAATTTTCTGTTGCTTGCTTATTTCTGGGCGGAGGCGAGAAACAAAATGGGGGAATTGTTTTTAAAATCGAGGGAGGCAAAAAAAACAAATCAAGTTTTTTTTTTACATAATTCGCCGTACGTGTGCGTTTTTTTTTTCAAGCACCTTCTGTCCAGTTGGCCGTAGTTGAACCTATCTTAGGCCCCTTGCCCTATTCTCCACAGTCGAAAACAAAAAATTGGCACCTTTTTCTATTCACTGCTGTAGGATTTTATTATTTTTCAGGGACTTTTTCCTATTCGCCGTAGCCAAAAACAAGTTAAAAGGCATGTTACTTGGTTTTGAGGCGTATATTCGCGGATATATACGTATAGCAAATTGTTCGCCTCCGGTGGTCCTCCGGGGCCCTCCCGGGGGGTCCTGCGGGGGACCTGCACGCCTAGGGGGGGGTTGCGCGCAACACTCCTTACGTTGCCTGTTGCGCTGCGCGCAACAGACGCCGAACCAATAATGAATGCCCTAGTTGAAACCATTTTTCGACAACATCTGCTAAGGGCCCGTTTTAACGAAGAAGTGTTTCGAATCGAATGGACTTGGAATCGTTTTTTTGTTTTCATGGATCGAATTGAAGTTTCACCTGATTGGTCAAACAATGAATCACCAAGGAGGCACTCGTAATTCGGGGCGAGGGCAAGTCGGTCCGATCGCATTAAAAAAAGACGTCATTCGGTGCAAATCGAACCCATTCGCCCAATCGATTCGAATCGATAATCGATTTGAAGTTTGAAGTTGGGGGGGGAGTTCTCCAACTTGTATGGCATGTTCTCACTGGGTCAACGTCCCCGCGGCAATCCATCGCTGTTTAGGCATTATCGGCAACCATCGACGGGGCGATGAATCGTGAACCTCAACGAGCGGCAGGCAGCCTTGGTATCAGCCGCGCCCACGGCTACAGACCAAAGCACAGCATAGCCCCGGCGGTGGCTCCTAAAAAAACAATCATGGCGGTCGCAAGCCCAACTTTTCCACCAGCTCGATCGGCCGAGCCCCACGAAAACCATCAACAGATCGGCCCAAAACAAGAAGGAAACGCTCAAGGCTTCGATAGCAGTATCGCCGTCGCTGCCCCGTGTGTGGCGTTTAGGGGGTTCGTCCGCCCACCCAAGAGAAGCTGAGAGTGATAGCTTCCTAGCCTGTGTGTTGAAGAAAAAACAGAGGCTGTCAGCGGCGACCTCGCGACGATGCACGCCGTCGCTCTCGTCTTCTCTCCTTGGTACACTTGTCAGCCGGGTGTTCTATTAGATGCTGCATCATTCCGACCTCATAAAAAAATCGACAACTCGTACGGGGTTTCCCAAAGCCGCATTTTCCCACCGAATCGAATTAAATTAAATTCGAATCATAACATAACGTCCTCGTATATACGTATGTATGATGTTTCAATTCCATTTGAAACCTTTCTTCGCTTAAAACGGGACCTAATAAACACACAAAAAAAAAGCATGCGTTTTGCGTTTCGTATCAAAATAGTTATTTGTACGAGTACTGCTGTAGCAGTTATTTTTGTGGTTTTGCCCTTCTGGGCTCTCTCGCGTATTTATCGTATGGAAATTGGGGGGAGGGTGTTATGGGCTACCGTAGGTGGCCCATTTTAAGGGACCCTATTAATATATTAGTATTAATAGCGTGTTCGGGGTTGGAGGTCCCTTATACACCGACATCCCTTATCAAGAGTCGGTATACCGGTCCCTTCATAGAGTCAATAGTGGGCAAAAATGGTGCGCAGAAATTTGAGGTCTCTAATATACCGTTTTCCCTCATCTAGGGTATCGCGGGGTCCCCTAAAAAGGCCTATCTACCTACTGCTGTGAACTGTGATGTAGTCCAATGTGAAACAAAGTGGGGTAGGATTTCTGCAAGACTTCAGAGCAATGCCACCTTAGAGGGGTGGTGGCTTAATCTCACCCGAAACATGACTCCGAACACGTTTGTTCGAGCAACCTGGCCAACTTTTATTTTGTTCGTTCTTAAGGCTCAATTTTACGATGTTTCGGCATTTTTCGGCATCTTTGACCTTAACGGACGCACGAAAAAAAAGGGCCAGTATTCACCTTTTTCATTCTTGCCATGAACAACAGGTCAATTGTTTCCAAAGCCTAACAAAAACATGGCGCAAAAATAGTTTCACGGAAGAGAATTTTTCCCCCAAGGTTCCAAATCAAACCAAAACATTGTTCTAGTACTTTGGTAGGCGTTTTTATCACAACTTTGTAGTCTCGCAGAAAAAGAAAACGACACGGGCGTTATCCCTGTAGGCTGATGCGATCATGCCAACACGTTTAATGTTGCCTTGCTTGGCGTAAACGAGCGTTTATCAGTAGGATGTAGCCCACCCTTCATGCGACTCGCCGAACACCCCACGACGGCGCTTCGCGCTTGATGCACCCGTGCAAGCAATCAATGTCTGCCTCTGCTCGGTGAAACACCCGACGTGCTCCGCCCCGGCATTGTTGGTGATCCAGACCACGAAGCTCGCCTTTATAGGCTTTCGCTCATCGGTTCCATGCCCAAGATGGCTATCCACACGCACGGCTGTATCCGATTCTGCGCTTGATGCACCCGTGCAAGCAATCAATGTCTGCCTCTGCTCGGTGAAAAACCCGACGTGCTCCGCCCCGGCATTGTTGGTGATCCAGACCACGAAGCTCGCCTTTATAGGCTTTCGCTCATCGGTTCCATGCCCAAGATGGCTATCCACACGCACGGCTGTATCCGATTCTGCGCTTGATGCACCCGTGCAAGCAATCAATGTCTGCCTCTGCTCGGTGAAAAACCCGACGTGCTCCGCCCCGGCATTGTTGGTGATCCAGACCACGAAGCTCGCCTTTATAGGCTTTCGCTCATCGGTTCCATGCTCAAGATGGCTATCCACACACACGGCTGCATCCGATTCTGGACCCCCCCCCCCCCCCCCCCTAAACGTTTTATGTAATACATGGAAAACCGCAATGAGCGCTGAAAATGTTGGGGGTGTCCCTATAAGGAGTCGTAGCAACGGTGCCTCGTCTCGAAAGGGATGCGTCGTCAAATTGGAGGTGTCTCTATAAGGAGTCGTAGCAATGGTGCTCCGTCTCGAAAGGGATGCGTGGTCAAATGTTCGACTGACTAAGGCATGTGACAA
>MEHQ01000366.1:155975-273753 GCA_008828725.1 Saccharina japonica | reverse complement strand
TTGTCACATGCCTTAGTCAGTCGAACATTTGACCACGCATCCCTTTCGAGACGGAGCACCATTGCTACGACTCCTTATAGAGACACCTCCAATTTGACGACGCATCCCTTTCGAGACGAGGCACCGTTGCTACGACTCCTTATAGGGACACCCCCAACATTTTCAGCGCTCATTGCGGTTTTCCATGTATTACATAAAACGTTTAGGGGGGGGGGGGGGGGGGGTCCAGAATCGGATGCAGCCGTGTGTGTGGATAGCCATCTTGAGCATGGAACCGATGAGCGAAAGCCTATAAAGGCGAGCTTCGTGGTCTGGATCACCAACAATGCCGGGGCGGAGCACGTCGGGTTTTTCACCGAGCAGAGGCAGACATTGATTGCTTGCACGGGTGCATCAAGCGCAGAATCGGATACAGCCGTGCGTGTGGATAGCCATCTTGGGCATGGAACCGATGAGCGAAAGCCTATAAAGGCGAGCTTCGTGGTCTGGATCACCAACAATGCCGGGGCGGAGCACGTCGGGTTTTTCACCGAGCAGAGGCAGACATTGATTGCTTGCACGGGTGCATCAAGCGCAGAATCGGATACAGCCGTGCGTGTGGATAGCCATCTTGGGCATGGAACCGATGAGCGAAAGCCTATAAAGGCGAGCTTCGTGGTCTGGATCACCAACAATGCCGGGGCGGAGCACGTCGGGTGTTTCACCGAGCAGAGGCAGACATTGATTGCTTGCACGGGTGCATCAAGCGCGAAGCGCCGTCGTGGGGTGTTCGGCGAGTCGCATGAAGGGCGGGCTACATCCTACTGATAAACGCTCGTTTGGCGGGAGGGGGGGGGGGAAGGGGTCGGAAGCGCGGGATGTAGCCGTGCGTGGGGGTGGACAGGTTGGACAAGGAAGAGGGAAGCGCGAACCGGAACCTAAACGCTGAGCTTCGCGAGCGTCATTGTAACCGGCCGCGACCCCCCCGCCTACCTCGAAGACCTACTACGTACGCGTCTTCAAGAGCTATGCACGAGTACGCATAATATGTGTGGGAATTGGCACTTTACTACAGCAGAGCATCACAGTAAATAAAAGCAACCGTCGTGCTGATCGATTAGTTTTTGGTGGTGGCATGTAAGCCGCGCCCGGTGATCGCCTACACACTAACCAACCTGCCGGATCAGAAGGGGGACTACTGCCAAGGCGACTCTCTTGGTGGGGATGCAAGGACAACAGCTCTGATAAATAAAACAAAGGTCGACGCGCAGAGGAAACGCTTGGACCCAAACGCACAAGACAACAAAAGATTACGTACTCCAGAACGGTAATGGGTAAAGCTTCTACTCAGTTTCCCCAGCACCGGACGGAAGTTCAGCAAACCTACCACGAAGTTCTTCTATCGGCACTCACCAAGGCAACCAACCTAAGAAGATTAATTTCCCTCGCACCCACGCCAGGAAAAGAAAAGCCCGATAAATTTGAAGCTGTCACCCATAGGCAAGAAAGCCCGCCCCACAAGCGGTTCCTAGTAGGGTGCAGCTTCTCGCCCTCCATGCGACTCGCCGAACACCCGACGTTTCGCTTCGCGCTTGGTGCAAGCAATGTCCGCCTCTGGTCGGTGAAAACCCGACGTGCTCCGTCCCGGCATTGAAGGGATGCGACGGTCTATGGTCATATAACTACGGCCATGCATGACATGCGGCTAATAAGTACACCCGCCCCCCGAAGGAAATCAAAAGACGAGAGCAAAGTGCACGGACATACACCAAGTGGTTGCCCTTCGCTCAAGGGAGTAGGGGGAGGGGGGGTACTCATGTGTTGCTTGCCTTCGTCATGTGACCATTGGCCACGCATCCCTTTCGAGGCAGAGCACCGTTCCTACTCCTAAGAGACACCTCCAGCAGTTGGGCGCTCATTACGTTGTTTCCATATATTACAAAGAACAGTTTTGCTAATCCTAATCCCTTCCTGCTTCGCCGCCTGTGGCCACCATCTATCTCCTAAGATAGAGATCGTTTTCTCGCTACTATCTAGTTAACCAAACTTCTCCATGTCACACTCGTCTATTGTCCTCATCTCCTTCTCTAACACATCCCGTTCCTCCTCGTACATTTCGCATTCTCCCACTGTGTGAGTTCTACTCTCTACTGCTTTGCCACAAGGGTACATATGTGCATCTACTCCCTGCTCCTCCTCCTCCTCCCGGCTACTGGTATACCTCTTCCTTCTTTCTGACAGGTCCAGGTCCCCTACACGAAATCACAGTGCCAGCGTTTTCGCGAAGTCCATTGGGCCGTGCAAATATGTTTCCAAGCGTATCCCTTCTCTTAGGGGCGCACCTTGTCAAGCAACCCTGTGATGCGGTAGACGTCGTTAGGGTTGTTTCTTTTTTTTTCTGTTGAATTGGGAGTTCATCCAACTCGGCGTGGCGTGTTCCATGAAACCGAAGGAAGCCACGCAAACTTGAGCCATGTCGTCGACTGATTCAGAGGCGAGATCCACCATTCCCGAGAGGCACGGCCACCGGATCAGCCGCAGCGCGAGGTCCGACGGGCCCTAGCATAGGGTAGACCGCTTGCGGTGCCTAAAAAGTAACATAGGCCGTCGCAAATCCAATTTTTCACCCTTCTTTGCCTCCCAAACCACACGAGCACCGACCAGGTCGCGACTTGGCGTAGAAGTTCGATCGCTGTATCCCCGTCGCTGCTGCCCGCGTTGGGCTTCGGGGCTGCGCCAGCCCACCCAAGACATCCCTAGAGTGATAGCCTCCTAGCCGGTGCTGGCAGACATAATTTTCCGCTGGCAGCGGCGCCCCGGGGAGGACACAGGCCGTAGGTCGCCTCGTTGGTTACTCACGGGTGTTCGTTGACCCTTGTGCGTTATTCTCATTTTTTGACGCCATACACCATTCCTCGATAAGACCCAAACACGTTTTTTCAGGGAAATCGTATTCAAAACAAACGAAAAACAAAAATTGTTTTCCCATTTCAATAAAAAGCGATGTTCGAAAAATCTGAAGAATGGGGGAGAACTTCTCTGTGGGGGGTAGGGGGGTAGAGTATCCCGCTACTATTTTACCAACAACTATTTGGTCCTACTATACTGTTTGAGATGGCCCCCCCGTGAGAGTGTGTGGAGAACGTTTTTGCACTTCCTAAAAAGGGTAAAAGTTTACGCAGCAGAATACCCACTATGGTCGCGCACCGTGCGTGGCCCCTTCTCCCTCCTCTCCTTCCCTCCCTCCCTCCCTCCCTCCCTCCCTCCCTCCTCCCCTCCCCCCCTCCTTATCTCCATCTCAAGGGATTTCTTCATGACGAAGCTGGTGCAGCTGAAGAGGTACGCTCTCACGCCGGTCGTGGACCTGATCAACCACAAGAGCGGCGTCGAGAGCGACGTGTCGTACAACTACTTCTACGGTTACTTCGCCGTCACCACCAAGGTCTGTGTTAGGGCCACCCGCGTTGCGGTGGGTCACGTCTCGTTTTGTTTTATGCCGATTGCCGGAAACGAAGAATAAGGAGATAGTTCGTTTTTCGGCGACCGGGCTGCCTGCCACGACTCGATCGCGCCGCACAGCCAGAAGAAAATGACGGGGAGGGCGTTAAGCGTGCGGCCTGGCACGCGATGGGATGGATTGTTCGGGGTTTTGAGGGTACCAGCTGAACGGGCAGGTAGTTTCCTAGTAAGGAGGCGGAAATAACGGGAGGGGGGGGTGTACTCATGTCTGCTACGGCCGTAGTCGTATACCAAGGACCCTCGCATCCCTTACCGGAACCGGGAAAGTGGGCGGAGACGTGGGTTCACAACCAGCGCGGAGGGGGGGGGGGGCGTACTCATTTGTTGCTTCCTTAGTCATGTTTTCATTGACCACGCATCCCTTTCGAGGCGGAGCAGAGGGGGGGAGGGGTTGTTTGTGAGTCCTCCGGGATATCCATCAAAACACCGTGAAAAAAACAAAGCTTGCGGTGCCGCCACTAAGAAGCTACTGTGTCCTTTCGCGGGAGCAGCGGTGGCAACAACCAGCCCACACGTATTCCAATTATTTTGTCTAAAAAAAGTCATGCGTGCAGTTCTTTCTATAAAGGTGTCTACCGACATGACCTGGCTCGTATATACGTTGCGATCAAATCTCGCTATGTAGATCTCCTGTTATTCTGGTGTGTGTTTGTGTGTTTTTGTTGAAAACGATCCCCTTTTTTCATTGCGTCCGCAACCCTTTTCCTGCCCCCTACGCTCTCCTCGGGGTTGCAGAACGAGTGGGAGGCGGGAGAGCAGGTGTTTATCAGCTACGGCCCGCGGTCCAACGATCACCTCTTGCAGCGGTACGGGTTCGTGGAGCCGAACAACCCTAACGACGTCTACCGCATCACAGGGTTGCTTGACAAGGTGCGCCCCTAAGAGAAGGGATAGGTTTGGAAACATATTTGCACGGCCCAATGGACTTCGCGAAAACGCTGGCACTGTGATTTCGTGTAGGGGACCTGGACCTGTCAGAAAGAAGGAAGAGGTATACCAGTAGCCGGGAGGAGGAGGAGGAGGAGGGAGTAGATGCACATATGTACCCTTGTGGCAAAGCAGTAGAGAGTAGAACTCACACAGTGGGAGAATATGAAATGTACGAGGAGGAACGGGATGTGTTAGAGAAGGAGATGAGGACAATAGACGAGTGTGACATGGAGAAGTTTGGTTAACTAGATAGTAGCGAGAAAACGATCTCTATCTTAGGAGATAGATGGTGGCCACAGGCGGCGAACAGGAAGGGATTAGGATTACAACAACTGTTCTTGTAATTATGGAAACAACGTAATGAGCGCCCAACTGCTGGAGGTGTCTCTTAGGAGTAGAACGGTGCTCGCCTCGAAAGGGATGCGTGGCCAATGGTCACATGACGAAGGCAAGCAACACATGAGTACCCCCCCTCCCCCTACTCCCTTGAGCGAAGGGCAACCACTTGGTGTATGTCCGTGCACTTTGCTCTCGTCTTTTGATTTCCTTCGGGGGGCGGGGTGTACTTATTAGCCGCATGTCATGCATGGCCGTAGTTGTATGACCATAGACCGTCGCATCCCTTCAATGCCGGGACGGAGCACGTCGGGTTTTCACCGACCAGAGGCGGACATTGCTTGCACCAAGCGCGAAGCGAAACGTCGGGTGTTCGGTGAGTCGCATGGAGGGCGAGGAGCTGCAACCTACTAGGAACCGCTTGTGAGGCGGGCTTTCTTGCCTATGGGTGACAGCTTCAAATGTATCGGGCTTTTCTTTTCCTGGTGTGGGTGCGAGAGGGAAATTAGTCTTCTTAGGTTGGTTGCCGTGGTGAGTGCCGATAGAAGAACTTCGTGGTAGGTTTGCTGCACTTTCGTCCGGTCCTGGGGAAACTGAGTAGAAGCTTTACCCATTACCGTTCTGGAGTACGTATGTAAAAAACAAAGCTTGCGGTGCCGCCACTAAGAAGCTACTGTGTCCTTTCGCGGGAGCAGCGGTGGCAACAACCAGCCCACACGTATTCCAATTATTTTGTCTAAAAAAAGTCATGCGTGCAGTTCTTTCTATAAAGGTGTCTACCGACATGACCTGGCTCGTATATACGTTGCGATCAAATCTCGCTATGTAGATCTCCTGTTATTCTGGTGTGTGTTTGTGTGTTTTTGTTGAAAACGATCCCCTTTTTTCATTGCGTCCGCAACCCTTTTCCTGCCCCCTACGCTCTCCTCGGGGTTGCAGAACGAGTGGGAGGCGGGAGAGCAGGTGTTTATCAGCTACGGCCCGCGGTCCAACGATCACCTCTTGCAGCGGTACGGGTTCGTGGAGCCGGCAAAAGAAGTCCCAAAAGACTTCTTGTGGAATTCCGTTTTATTGAACTACTCAGTTTTGAAATCGAAATATCTTGCTGGTTATTCACGTTTCGACCAATCAGGTCAAATCAAAACAAACGAACGAAAAAAAAAAACTCAAACAAACGAAAACAAATGTTCGTTAATACGGGCCCTAAGTATATACTCCGGTTTTTTTGTTTGCCGTAGGTTCTATTTACTATCTATGATCCCCCGTGATACGTGATTCCGACTATAGTTCATCCCCAAAAAACGTGAAAGGGGTTAACCCCTTCAGTAGGCATGAACCTTGTTCGAACTGCAAACAAACGTACGCCGCACTCATTCCAGGTAGTTCATCTAACCAAAAAACAAGGGCCCGTGCCAAAAGGGGGTTGCTCCGTGGCAAAAAAAATCGGTAGTGTTGGAAAACTAGGCAGCGGACGTACTGTAGCGTTCTTGCATATAACGCCACAGAAAAGGATGTTGCCTGAAAACTCGGCAGGGATCTGTGTGACGCCCATACAGGGGATGCCTCAATTTCCAAGGATTCGTTCACTTAGAAAATACCAAAAACAAAAGGTGAAACGATGGCTGAAAATGGAGTAAAAACTTAAATAATCATATCTTTAAAACGTATCCCACACTATCGATTGAACGTATTTACAAGAACTTTTTTTTTGGGGGGGGGGGAAACGTGGGCTCTTGAAATGGGCTAATGCCGCAGAATAACCCCAAACTAATTTCAAGTAGCTTGTCTCCAAAATGCGTTGGTGCACATTTGCTGCGCGCTTGCCTTAAAGGGGTGGCGCCTAATTTTTTTCCAGGCTTATCCTTATATACTTGAGGAGCTCCAACAAGAATTTGACAAAAGCGATAAAGCTAATAAGCCCGAGGTACACGCCGATGGGTTTTGATCAAGGAACGATCATAGGAACAACGTCGAAAAATATGGTACCACTCTGTCCCATAATGTAAGGACCGAGTGTATTAAATATTAATATACAAGTGTTTCTTATATTATGGGACACCATGTTGAGAAGCAGTATTGCGACTGCCACTACTGCAACAACTACTACTACTACTACTACTCGTACTATTACTACTACTACTAGTACTACTACTACTACTACTACTACTACTACTACTACTAGTACTACTACTACTACTACTACTACTACTACTACTACTACTACTACTACTACTACTATCACTACCACTACTACTACTACTACTACTACTACTACTACTCACGACTACCACTACTACTACCACTACTACATACTACCACATACTGGTACCTACTTCTTCTACTCTACTAAATTTCGGGGCGATGTTGTCTCGATGTCAAGTGGCTTTTCGTGAGCGACTATGGCAGCAGACTCCCCGCTCTCTCACCCTTGCTTACGCAATCTTTACCGTATCTATTATACCCAGTGGGTCGGTCTTTTGGAGTGTTCAGGTCCGGGTGTGGTCAGGTACCGCGGGCCCATAGAACGTGTGATTCTGTGAGCATTTTGTGGTGTTGTCCCCTGCCCGCGGAAATGCCCTCTTGCCCAACAAGAGCTCGCACCTTCTCAGACCCCCACTCGAACGCTTTGAAACATGCTGCTGGAGCTGAGGTTGAAAACCGTATAGGAACTACATTACCACTTTGGTGACCAATTACTTGGAATTAGAGCAAGATAAGCGTTTCTGTAAAGTGCAATATTTCGAGGGGACCAGGGGGGGGGGGCGTTATCATACTATTACGGGGTGGGCTAATGTAGTAAAATGGACCTACGGTTAACACAAAAACCTACATATTTCCCTACTTTTACGAAGAATACCTGGTCCTGTTTACTAGTGTTTACTATGGTCCCCGCAATAACAATAGGTAATGTAGTGTGATACGGTATGCGCATGCATACATATGCTGTGATCCATACTATAATTACGTGGACGCCTGACGATCGATTGATATATATTGGTCGTTGATTACTTGATTGATTTGATTGATTGATTTGATTGATTGATTGATTGATTGGTTCTATTGGTTGATTGATTGGTTGATTGATTGATTGGTTGATTTGATTGATTGATTTGATTGATTGATTTGATTGAGTGATTGATTGATTGATTGCCACTACTGTAGTCATTTGTTCTGTCGTCGGCCATGATCCGCAGAAGCGAGTACGTACGGAGGGCATGGCAGCTGGGCGGTACATGCCGGGTGCGCTGACGCCCGTTCCTGTTGCGCTCACGTGTATACAGCAATAGGGACTGAGGAATGCCCGTGTGGATCCCCTCTCGTGCATCAGCATGGGCCTACAGCTCATAGTTGGCCACAAAACATACCACTGCCATATCGTTTGGGCTCGACAACGTGCTGTCTCCATCCGTAGGCAACGGGTCGGTCGGTGGTGCTAGACAATAACGAAGATATTGGGACCGTCACGATTGCGATGTAACCGTCAAGATGACGACGGAACCTTTTGATACGACCCTAAAACCGTCAAGATGACTACGTAGCAATCAAGATGATCATGCAACCGTCAAGATGACCATGAAAACGTCGAGATCACCATGTAACCGTCGAGATGACTATATACACCGTCAAAATGACCATATAGTCGTCAATATGACCATGTCAACGTCAATATGGCCATGTATCTACCCGTCACGATGACTGCATAACCGTCACAATGGCCCGTACCCGTGAAGACAGCATGTGTAATCGTCAAGAAAACGATGTAACCGTCAGTATGACCGTGTGACCGTCACAATGACGACATCACCGTCACGACGACCACGTGACCGTCAACACAGCGATGTAACCGTCAAAATGGTTATGAAACCGTCAACGATGGTCATGTAACCGTCAATATGACGACCGAACCGACAACACGAGGTACACAGAAGAAGCTATGTCGGGAGACCGAGGTTCGACCGCTTGACTGACCGCCCCCTTAGACAAAAACCCGGATTACAAGGCCACATGAGGTTTTGACGTAGGCAAAAAGACCGACGTCCTAATACGTACGTAGCATATTTTTGCAAAGGGCAACTGCCAAAATCAGGTATACCTGATCCACTTGAGCCAAAATCAGGTATATACTAAAACCAAGTAAAAAACGCACGCCACGAACGGTGTTTTTCAGGACTTTTTGGCTGTGAGAAACAATCTAACATACTTTCGAATTTGTGCCTGAACAGCAGAATGATAGCGAATGTGTGTGTCCTCCAAACTCTTGATAAATGTTGTATGTTATTTTCAGTACGGGTATTAATATCTGTCGTATGCTTTCATTGATTTCGTGATCACACTCACTCCTACGACGCGTATTTCCGTATTCTTGTACCAGGTACGTATGTATATAGTCGTAGCCACATTGATAGCATACGAACAAAACATCGAGTTAATTTGAGACTGAACTGCTCGCGTTCCGTACCGTGTCAGTAAGCAGCAGTACGCAGTACGTAATACCTGGTATATTACAACAGGTCCATTGTGCTGTATGCGCGCGTATGATACGTTCTGTAGTCGTTGTGGCGGGTCGTATGTATGTAGTGTGGTGATGTCTTCGTGTCGGGCGTATAGGAGATAGTGTACGTATGGCCTCTGATTGGCTCAAAATTCGCCAAAATCAGTTGAAAGCTAACCAACGTAGACACATCCAGGTGTACCTGACCATTTCATGCCAAAATCAGGTACGACGTGAGGCTGGCCAATGAGAGGTGTCCTAGCGTGTGATTTGTACTTGGTTTTAGTCGTATAGTACCTGTTTTTGGCACCAAAGTGACCAGGTGTACCTGAGTTTGGCTAAAGCCCCTTCGCAAAAGTGTATCGAACGTTTCAAAAGTCAAATCGCTGTGGCAAAGACCGAGCGTTTTTTCTCCCATCGAGACGCGTACGACACGGGTCCGCGTAGCGCTCTCGGATCCGCGTAGCGCTCTCGGAGACGCGTAGCGCTCTCGGAGACGCGTGCTAATATAGAGGTGCAGCACCATGTTTAGGGTGGTCACTTGAGGAGCTCTATTCGTCGCCCAACGAGCAATCCCATGACACAAGTATAAAATAAAAAAATACTGCAACGCAAGAAGGTGATTCCGAAGATTTACCGTAGGGCTACGTAAGGAGCCTTTAGTAGATCATTCAGAAAACGTTTCAGCCAAAAAACGGTATAGCTCCTCTATCGTAAGCACGCGTCCAAAAAAAACGACGGGTCTGCGAAGCTCTCGGGGTGTTTCTCGAACGTCTACTATTTAATAACCGCTTTGTCAAGAAAGGTAAGTATAGTTTGGGGATTCATACTCGTACCAGTACCCGTCCAAAAACACGACGGGTCTGCGAAGCTCTCGGAGTGTTTCTCGAACGTCTACGAACCGCTTTGTCAAGAAAGGTAAGTATTGTTTGGGGATTCATACTCGTACCAGTACCCAAAACCTTGCACGCATGGACAGTTCATTCATAACGGTACGATCCCTGCGTGTTGGTACTGCTGTGCGCGTACTATGTTATACTGGAGTTGTTTTTCTCCGACCGGAAAGCTTTTTTAGCCTGTTCTATGACTACAGGCTAGAGCCCAGGAAAACGAGCTATTCGTATTAATAATGTCAGGACTCATGATCAGCATCATCGTCATCCACACAATCACTATCATCGACATCAATATCGTCATAATCACCATATTCGCATGTGGCCAATGCTCACCAAGGTTCCAGCTTTGACTCCTGTCCCTTCTGCTTCTCCCGCAACAGCAGCAGCGCAAGTCGGACCTGCCTGAAAACCAACAACGTCAGGAGTAGAGAGGTTAGGCCTGTGACGGACGACCGTCTAGACTCAAGACTCAAAACGTTCAGTTTGAGTGTGGGGAGTTAATTAAAAAAACGTGGCTAACGACGACCGAAACTCTCAGTCCCCTCCCTGACATACACCACATTTTTTCCGGCAAACATTTCCAAAAAAAGGGGAAAACCGTGAGAGCTGGGAGGCAGGAAGGTCGCGGGTCAAAAGCACGCGAAAACTTGCCCCATTTTGAAGCAAAAATAAACTACGCCTTCGAACGTATCACACTCCAGGACCGTCGATTGCCTGCCCTTGAAGAAGAGACGTTCATCGACACCGTTTTCGTGGGCGGATCGGCGGTGAGCCTTTGTCCCAGCTTACACTCCTGCGTCTTGCCTCCCTACAAAAAAAAAATGTATGCACCCCACCAGCGATTAAAACTCGCGGCCTCGCATATTCATAAAAGGACAGCAAGTCCCCCACCTGCTCCTTTCCCCGGGTGTAGTCATCGGCCCTCTACTGTATATAGGTGCACGCTGGAGTCCATGCTTCGATGTATCTGGATTTCAGTAGCCCGTCCTTGGGTCCATATAATGACGTGCTGGTGATGCCTTGGCGTATATTCCCCATGGTAAGCGCCTTCCTAGATCGATACTACCCAAAACATCTTGCTATTATACTAGGTACCAGGTACCGGCATATCTTATTACAGCAGCAGCTTCTCCATCAAGGGAGGAAAACCTTGGCAGGCTTCTTTGCTGATACTCGTAGACTAAAGGGGAAGGCCTTCAGAGTTTTAATGGGTTCGGAAGTAGGCAGTAGAGACAGTGGCCCGAATCAAGTTACAAGAATACTAAGTACAAAAAAAAGGATACAAGTTAGGTTTAATTACCCGGCACGTTGAATAACCGGCGTGTCGGAAGTCCTAGCGCTTCTCACCATGGGCTCTTCGTCCAGTACTCCTTGCCGACCCACTCGGGGAACGGGCACAACTGGTCGGTCGTTGCGACAAGCGCCGAGTCGCTCGGAACGACCACTATCTCGTCGCTCGGCTTGACGTTCTGGGTCGCAACGAGACCTGCCGCGATCCACGCCACGGCCGAGGAGGACGATGTTTACACACGACGCGGCGTAGAGAACGGGAGGGAGAAAGAGAAGGACAGAGGAGGGGGGGGGAGGGAGGGAGGGAGAGAGGGGTGTTGAGTCCGATTTACAGACAAAGTTGGAAGCAGATATGTATAAGGAGCTATCAACCAGGCAGGAAGGGGTGGAAGTGGAAAGGGGGGCGGGGCAAAATCGGGGCTGCCGCGTGGGGAAGGGGAGGGGGGGGGTGTTCACCAGTTGCCGGAGAAGAATAGCGGGGTACGGAGGTTCACCAAAAAAGCGCTGGCTGTTGACCACTTGGGGCGAACGTGACATCTATATGGCTACAGCTTGAGCTAAGCATCACTTCTATCCTACAGTTAGGTATACTGGTATTACGTATAATATATAGCATATTTGTCGAGCATGTGAGTACTCTTAGGGCGCACCGCGCAGTCCGTCGACGAACCCCCCCTTCAGCTTGGGGGCCTTGACGCCGATCTCTTCGCCCGCCCACCGTAGCAGCTCCGCCAGGTCTTGATCTCTCGACACGGCTGGCCGATTAGACGCGTTTAGCTCCGTTCTCGACGACCTCCCGGATGCCCCCTCCCCTGCGCGGCGGCAGCGTGAAACAGAAAGGCTTCCCCTCGCCCTGCGCCTGCTGCTGCTGCTGCTGCTGCTGCTGGCGCTACTGCTGGTGTGGCTGCGGGTCCGGGTGCTGCTGCTGCTGCTGCTGCTGCTGTTACAATTAAAAAAAATGAGCAGAGCAGGGATCGCGCGTTGGTATTAATAGTACAGGCTGCGTAGTTGGCCTATTTGACCTGTTTGCATATGGACGTTGAGATCCATACGTATCTATTGTGATATGCAGTCACTACGCACTGATACGAGTATATGAGTATCTTAGTCTAGATATCCGGGTAATTGCAATATGCGGATAGATTACGAGTTTGTCTTACTCGTAGTGCGCCGCATTGTATGTCCAAATCATCTTCATCAGGAACGATGCTGAGAACGTTGCTAGAACGTTACTATAACGTTGTAGAGAACATTGCAGGGAACGGTACACACTACGGTAGAATGTAACTGCCCGTAGCATGGGCATTGTACCGAGATGATCAGGTTCAGGCATCGCCCACCTCGATCACTCTACTCTACTCTACTCTACTCGTCTCTTCTCTTTTCTCCTCTTCTCTTCTCTTCTTCCTTTTCCATTCATCTCCCTGAGGTCAATCTTATTTCCAATATGGCCAAATAAGCGCCTTTTCAAACCATGACTTTTCTTCTTCTCAAGTGATCTTCACAGACACTTTGGTGCCACCTCTGCCATCTCTCTCCACAGGGATAAAGCCTAGACACACGCGTCATTCTTTCATGACCAAGTATTGGTGAGTGCTGCTGTTACTACTACCTGGTATGAATGATACGCTATTATTGTATCTATAATACGTACACAATTTTAGTAATAGTACTATATACTACACCAAATACCCCTGTTGGGACTTGAGAAGGAAATATTGGCGATTGAAGGTAGCGATTACACAGCAACGGCCACTGCCTGATTGGGGGATGATATGCATACGATGATACATTGGTTGGAGTGCGAGTTAAAATGGTTGCCAGGCAAGGAGTCATAGGGCACGGGCACAACATGATCCAACCCGTATGTACGTACTGCTACTACTGCTGTGGGCGCATACGCTGCTCGTAGGCGATTGGTAACATGAACATTATCCTTTTGTCGTCATCTCGGGGTCTCAAGTGGGTTAATAGTACTACTTGTACTACTACTCATACTATTACTAAATACTACTATTATTATTACTACTACTACTACTACTACTACTACTACTACTACTACTACTACTACTACTACTACTATTACTACTACTACTACTACTACTACTACTACTACGATTAATACTACTACTACTGCTGCTACTACTACTATTAATACTACTACTGCTACTGCTACTGCTACTACTACTACTACTATTACTACTACTGCTGCTACTACTACTTCTACTACTACTATACCAGGTATGCTGCTACTACTGCTGCTGCTACTGCTGCTACCACTGCTACTACTACAGTACTACTACTACTACTGTTGTTGTTGTTGTTGTTGTTGTTGTTGTTGTTGTTGTTGTTGTTGTTGCCGCCGCCGCCGCTGCTGCTGCTGCTGCTGCTGCTGCTGCTGCTAATGTTTCTGCTGCTGCTGCTAATACTGCTGCTGCTGTTGTTACTGCTACTAATACTGCTGCTGTTGAATGTTTCTGCTGCCGAGTACTGCTGGGCTGCTGCTGTGGACTGCTGTCGATACGGCGCTTCAGTACCAAACTGCTGTTGTCCTAGATGTTGTCCGTACAGACTACAGACACGGAAACCGCATGTTCGCAAGTTGGATGCAAATTTGAACTCCGGTTGCATACGAAGAGACGTAGGAATATACGAGCGGAAACGCAGTACGTTCAGCTTGAACAACCTACACCAGCTCCAGTGCGCTTCTGTGCCGTGTGCCGTGTGGCTCGCAGTTCGATGGCAGGAGGTCGGGGCTTGTCAGGGTTCATCCTAAAGGTACTGCTGCTGTACGGTTGATTTCAGTCATGATGTGATCGACTCGGCGTTTCCTCTCGTTCTTACCTCGTTGCTGTGAATCTCCTCTGCTGTGTCATGACCACCACTCCTCCATGATGGCTAACGAACGCATCGACCACGGCTGGCAGGAGAAGAGCTGGCAGTAGGACCTTCACCATCATGAGCTTGAGTGCAGTACATGCTTGATGCTGGATCTCGCAACATGTTTGAAGGTTGGGGGTTTCTGCAGGTATGGATGCGTGTATTTTGAGGGGCTACCTACTGCGTCGGAAATCGGAAACGGATCATCGCAGCCCAGCCAACCGCGATATCATCTGCCCTCTGGATAGCGGCACAGCCCTTGCTTCGCGAGGGTTGCCCAAACATCACATGGCTCACAAGGCACGAGACCAGGGCGGCGATTCCGAAAGCTCCAGGGGATTCCGTGCATCCGTTCCACAACCCACCTGACCTACTCGTACCCGTTGGAGCTGTTTCGAAAGATCATCTCGCACACTGCTGTACTCAAGATCACCAACGATGCTGACCCAACAAAGGTGAGCAGCCAGGGGAGAGAGGCATCGCCAAGCCTCGGGGACGAGTGGCGCCGACGAAGGACGTGGAACTCGCGGCCGACGTAGCACGGGAACGTGCGATACCTGACCGTGTCTGCATCGTACGTGGTGATGGTGGGGTCGAAAAACCTCGGGTGCCTGCCGCCCGGCTGGGCCTGTCTTGGCCATGTGCGGAAGCCTTGTCTTTCTTGTGGAGCTTGGGTCTATACGCTCGTAAAGCATGGCAACAGCAGTCGCACCACCAGTATCCAGCAACTCAAAACGTGCGCATGGGCACGACCGCATGGGCACGACCGATGCAATGGCTACTGTAGCACCCACCCCTGTCGGGTAATCCACCGCGGACATCACCAATAGTTCCCGAGAGAGAGACATATCATAGTAGTCCTGGGCCCAGGGCCAGGCGTGACATCCATCGGTGTTGACGGGTTGACGCGAAACGTTTTTATAAAGTTGTCACGTACGTACGCATTACAAATACGTCATCTGTGAGTTCGACCAATTGAGTTGTTAATAGTCAAAATTGTAAGCTTCGCGAAGCGTTTGGCACAGGCAGCAGTCGCGCTCATTGCTTTTCTGCTCAGTTTTACTTTGGTTTCTCGCGATCGCGCCGGATTCTTCACGGATGTCAGCGGAAAACACTGCGCCACAACAAACAAGAGCTGCCAATGCTGGCATGCAGTATCCACACACCAGATACCTGGTACAAGTACTACAATACAGTAGGCGTCCCCCAGTATTGAGTAAGGTGGTGGTGTGCCAGAGCAATATGACCGCCTTATTGAGGGAAGCCGCCTTCTAAATTCCAGGTTATGAGTGCAATTCCCCAGTGGCGCCAAGCGATTTTGACCGCGTTATATCGGGATAACGCCTTACTAAGACCGCCTTATTCGGGGACCCCCACAGTGCACTGTAGACACGTGAGCTCGCCGAGGGCTGCTACAAGGGGGGGGTTGATATGCTGCACCCACATTCGTCCATGGACGTTGGTTGGTCGCGATATTTATAGCCACCGCCTCGTATCGTATGTGTGTGTTGTCTTCACATTAAACCGTTCTTTGTACCCAACTACTACTGTAGTACATCAGTACACCTATTAATAGTGTCTGTCCTGATTCCTAATCCTAGAGAAGGTACAAGTCATGTGGTCACAGACTGTGAGACAGGGATTTGTACGTACAGTAGCTTGTTGGGCTTTTCAGACGAAACAAATTGCGTGTAAAACGCGAGACACAAGTATAGGTACAGTTACAGTATCGTTAGAGTATGCTGTGGCAATCCACTGCATTTTTTGGTATCGCCCACTGCTGTGTTTGTTGGCGCGATGAGTGCACCCAGGTGCCCCCACGACACTGCCGTCGTTATCGGCAACCTACCGTACATCACCTATAGTACCTGTGGTTGTACTCCTGTCCGAGTTGTGTGAAAGTCAGTACGATTGTGCCGTGAGGAAGGAAGGTGGAGACGTTCATTCGCGGGGACATTTCGGGTGGTCTCTGTGTCGAAATTCCCGGTTTTACACGCTGAAATAAGTTATCCGACATTATTTTCAAGTGTTTAATCTCCATAAAGAGGACGCAGTTGTAACTACAGTATTAATAACTGCGCTCATTTTTCCGCGGCGAACTGCTTGAAATCCACGTTGATAATTTTAGCAGCAGAACATTTATTTTATTTTATTTTGTACGATAGAAGGGCCGACTGCGTAAATATCGACCATTTCTTAGTACTGTAGAACCCACTCGCAGACGAAGTGTTCGTAAAACAAAAAGTACGTTTAATGAAGGGCAGCGGCCAAAAACAGGTACACCTGGCCCGCTCGGGGCCAAAAACAGGTACATACTAAAATCAATTTTAAAACGCACCGTTCCTTGCAATGCAAAGTAGAGTTTTTTCATGGTCTTCGTGCTCGCCCGGTGGCTATAGGCCCAATCTTCTAAGACGAGCCGTAAGTCGGACTTAGTTTCGAGCGTAGCGAGGAATAAGCCGACCGCAGGTCGAAAAAAAATGGATTAAGACGTGCGAATATTAGTCGTCTTATTCAGTCTTTTACCTCTTAGCACGTCTTGCATTCGTCTTAGCACGTCTTGCATTCGTCTTGGCGCGTCTTAATCGGAATTAAGACGTGCTAAGACGAATGTAAGACGTGCTAAGACCAATCTAAGACGTGCTTAGACGAGCCTCCTTCTCCCTTCGCATAGGCCCAATCTTCTACAGGAGCGAGCCGTAAGTCGGACTTAGTTTCGAGCGTAGCGAGGAATAAGCCGACCGCAGGTCGAAAAAAATTGGATTAAGACGTGCGAATATTAGTCGTCTTATTCAGTCTTTTACCGTCTTAGCACGTCTTGCATTCGTCTTAGCACGTCTTGCATTCGTCTTGGCGCGTCTTAATCGGAATTAAGACGTGCTAAGACGAATGTAAGACGTGCTAAGACCAATCTAAGACGTGCTTAGACGAGCCTAAGACATGCCAAGACGAATCTAAGATGTGCTAAGACGCAAAAATAGGCATAAGACGACTCGTACATATATACTCTCTTCATATATACGTACCATCACTTCGTATATACATGAATGTGTAGGTAATGGTGTAGAATACAACAACAACAACGATAACCCTTGAGTACACTATCATCCTGCTACTACATATATCTGCTTATTACAAATTAGTAGGAGCAGGTTGAATGATACTATTACTGCATGCAGCTGCCGCCGTCAATCAATGCACATAACACAGCGGAACATTCACCGGGGCGGGCGGGAAGGAAGGAGCCGGGGCCGACGCCGCCAGCAGTGCCGAAGCCATATTGCGAAAGAGTAGAAGTCGGTGCTTTCTGGGTTGTTGTAGTCGTGAGGTGTGCTGGGAAGGTGCAATGTACAATGTGTGCTGTGTCGTGGGCTTGGATGGTTTTTGTCGAGGTGGAGGTGCGCTGTGTGCTGTATAATGCGTGCTGGGATCGCGATTTCAAATAAAAAAACAAAAAAATCCAATCCCATCCCGCAAAAAAACGGAGCACACTGGAGCAGGAAAAAATCGGGAAACACTAAAAACAAGGGTCGAAAAGACACTTGGAGTCATTGACTTCTCTGCTGTTGTTCCCGTTATGTTCCCACAGCCTCGCTCAAGTCGTGACGAACCACCTAAGACTCCCTAAGCTGGCGCCTGATACATTTTAGACGAATCAGACGTGCTAAGACGCAATATAGCGGATAAACGGGCCTCCTCTGAAACGGATTAAGAAAAAATTAAGACACGTCTAGAAGATTGGCCTACCTTCGCACCTCGCACTACACGCCACTCGAGCGACACACACACATATCTGCCTGCACACCTCCGCCGAAATAATACGAGATAGAAGGCTCCCCTTCGGGATTGTGGTTGACTTGGAATACCAGGGGTGTCCAAGAAGTGAGAAGGGAGAATACAGCAGCAGGCGTTCGTTCCTCGTACTATTAATAGCAGCTACTCTATACGTAGCCACCGGGCGAGCACGAAGACCATGAAAAAACTCTACTTTGCATTGCAAGGAACGGTGCGTTTTAAAATTGATTTTAGTATGTACCTGTTTTTGGCCCCGAGCGGGCCAGGTGTACCTGTTTTTGGCCGCTGCCCTTCATTAAACGTACTTTTTGTTTTACGAACACTTCGTCTGCGAGTGGGTTCTACAGTACTAAGAAATGGTCGATATTTACGCAGTCGGCCCTTCTATCGTACAAAATAAAATAAAATAAATGTTCTGCTGCTAAAATTATCAACGTGGATTTCAAGCAGTTCGCCGCGGAAAAATGAGCGCAGTTATTAATACTGTAGTTACAACTGCGTCCTCTTTATGGAGATTAAACACTTGAAAATAATGTCGGATAACTTATTTCAGCGTGTAAAACCGGGAATTTCGACACAGAGACCACCCGAAATGTCCCCGCGAATGAACGTCTCCACCTTCCTTCCTCACGGCACAATCGTACTGACTTTCACACAACTCGGACAGGAGTACAACCACAGGTACTATAGGTGATGTACGGTAGGTTGCCGATAACGACGGCAGTGTCGTGGGGGCACCTGGGTGCACTCATCGCGCCAACAAACACAGCAGTGGGCGATACCAAAAAATGCAGTGGATTGCCACAGCATACTCTAACGATACTGTAACTGTACCTATACTTGTGTCTCGCGTTTTACACGCAATTTGTTTCGTCTGAAAAGCCCAACAAGCTACTGTACGTACAAATCTCTGTCTCACAGTCTGTGACCACATGACTTGTACCTTCTCTAGGATTAGGAATCAGGACAGACACTATTAATAGGTGTACTGATGTACTACAGTAGTAGTTGGGTACAAAGAACGGTTTAATGTGAAGACAACACACACATACGATACGAGGCGGTGGCTATAAATATCGCGACCAACCAACGTCCATGGACGAATGTGGGTGCAGCATCTCGACCCCCCCNGGGGGGGTCGAGATGCTGCACCCACATTCGTCCATGGACGTTGGTTGGTCGCGATATTTATAGCCACCGCCTCGTATCGTATGTGTGTGTTGTCTTCACATTAAACCGTTCTTTGTACCCAACTACTACTGTAGTACATCAGTACACCTATTAATAGTGTCTGTCCTGATTCCTAATCCTAGAGAAGGTACAAGTCATGTGGTCACAGACTGTGAGACAGAGATTTGTACGTACAGTAGCTTGTTGGGCTTTTCAGACGAAACAAATTGCGTGTAAAACGCGAGACACAAGTATAGGTACAGTTACAGTATCGTTAGAGTATGCTGTGGCAATCCACTGCATTTTTTGGTATCGCCCACTGCTGTGTTTGTTGGCGCGATGAGTGCACCCAGGTGCCCCCACGACACTGCCGTCGTTATCGGCAACCTACCGTACATCACCTATAGTACCTGTGGTTGTACTCCTGTCCGAGTTGTGTGAAAGTCAGTACGATTGTGCCGTGAGGAAGGAAGGTGGAGACGTTCATTCGCGGGGACATTTCGGGTGGTCTCTGTGTCGAAATTCCCGGTTTTACACGCTGAAATAAGTTATCCGACATTATTTTCAAGTGTTTAATCTCCATAAAGAGGACGCAGTTGTAACTACAGTATTAATAACTGCGCTCATTTTTCCGCGGCGAACTGCTTGAAATCCACGTTGATAATTTTAGCAGCAGAACATTTATTTTATTTTATTTTGTACGATAGAAGGGCCGACTGCGTAAATATCGACCATTTCTTAGTACTGTAGAACCCACTCGCAGACGAAGTGTTCGTAAAACAAAAAGTACGTTTAATGAAGGGCAGCGGCCAAAAACAGGTACACCTGGCCCGCTCGGGGCCAAAAACAGGTACATACTAAAATCAATTTTAAAACGCACCGTTCCTTGCAATGCAAAGTAGAGTTTTTTCATGGTCTTCGTGCTCGCCCGGTGGCTACGTATAGAGTAGCTGCTATCAATAGTACGAGGAACGAACGCCTGCTGCTGTATTCTCCATTCTCAACTTTTGTGACACCCCTGGTATTCCAAGTCAACCACAATCCCGAAGGGGAGCCTTCTATCTCGTATTATTTCGGTGGAGGTGTGCAGACAGATATGTGTGTGTCGCTCGAGTGGCATGTAGTGCGAGGTGCGAAGTAGGCCCAATCTTCTAAGACGTGTCTTAAAATTTGTCTTAATCCGTTTTTCAGAAAGAGCCCCGTCTTACTCCCTATATTGCGTCTTAGCACGTCTTCGATTCGTCTTAAAACTGTATCAGGCGCCGCTTAGGGAGTCTTAGGTAGTTCTCACGACTTGAGCGAGCTGTAGGAACATAACGGGAACAATCAGCAGGTAAACTAATGACTCCAAGCTGCTTTTCGAACCTTTGTTTTTAGTGTTTCCCCGATTTTTTCCATGTGCTCCAAGTGTGCTCCGTTTTTTTTCTCGCGGGATGGGATGATGGGATTTTGTTTGTTTTTTATTTGAAATTCGCGATCGCCCCACACGCATTATACAGCACACAGCGCACCTCCACCTCGACAAAAACCTCCAAGCCCTACACACAGCACACACTGTTATTGATTGCACCTTCCCAGCACACCTACGACTACAACAACACCAGCAAAGCACCGCTTCCACTCTTTCGCAATAATGGCTTCGGCACTGCTGGCGGCGTCGGCCCCGGCTCCTTCCTTCCCGCCCGCCCCGGTCAATGTTCCGCTGTGTTATGTGCATTGATTGACGGCGGCAGCTGCATGCAGTAATAGTAGCATTCAACCTGCTCCTACTATGTAATAAGCAGATATATGTAGTAGCAGGATGATAGAGTACTCAAGGGTTATCGTTGTTGTTGTATTCTACACCATTACCTACACATTCATGTGATGTATATACGAAGTGATGGTACGTATGAAGAGAGTATATATGTACGAGTCGTCTTATGCCTATTTTTGTGTCTTAGCACGTCTTAGATTCGTCTTGGCATGTCTTAGGCTCGTCTAAGCACGTCTTAGATTCGTCTTAGCACGTCTTACATTCGTCTTAGCACGTCTTAATTCCGATTAAGACGCGCCAAGACGAATGCAAGACGTGCTAAGACGTAAAAGACTGAATAAGACGACTAATATTCGCCCGTCTTAATCCAGTTTTTTTCGACCTGCGGTCGGCTTATTCCTCGCTACGCTCGAAAACTATGTCCGACTTACGGCTCGCTTCGCTCGTCTTAGAAGATTGGGCCTACTGCGAAGGGAGAAGGGGGTCTCCGCGTACGTCGGCATTTGTATAGGGGACATAGGGTGGAACTATGAAGGGCCTCTGATTGGCTTAAAAACGACAAAAAAAAGTGAATGTCAAGCAGAGTAGACAAAATCAGGTATACCTGGGTTTTGAAGAGGCAAAAACCGGTAAAACGAGTTTTGGACCAATGGCGGCGCACGTGGAGTGCGTTTTTGACTTGGTTTTAAGTATGTACCTGATTTTGGCCGCAAATGGACGAGGTATACCTTTTTTTGGCCGCTACTCTTTAATGAAGTATCATACGGCATACGTTGCCTACTATGACCCGCGTCGAGGGCGGATGCGTGCTCGCTTCTAGACGTAGAGTAACGCCACCTCCTCTGGCCTCGGGCTATATACCACCACCCCCTTACTACGAATGAAAAACAATAGTGTGTGTTTACATCACCCTTCCCATGCTCGTCGCCCTGTCACCTTGATCGCCACTAGTTTCAACAAACGTCGGCCACCCCCCCCCCCCCTGGTGACAGTGATGAAAGCGGCAAAAGCAAGTGGCGGCAGGGGGATCGACAGCAAACCGCGATCCGCCGGACAGAGCAAAAACAAAAACCCTTCCCCGCGCCGGCGGAGCTACGGCAGACAGGTGACGGGTGTCGCGGACAAAGGCCGGGGAGACGCGGGAGGGTGATGGACGGGCGCTCGTCGCTTAAAAAAAAGGTGTGAACACCAGTTGGCAACGCTACTGACACCGGGGTGGATTAGAAACATACCATACAGTAAGATCTACTGGCAGCATAGATGGAAAGCTAAAGTATACCGCGAGGTTACCACGAAGCGGTTTGTGCTCGTACAGTAGGTGTTACGCGTACAGCAGGCTGTATGCAGAAATAGCGGCGCTCCCACGTACCTCTTGCGACTGGCACCACGAAAATAAAGGGGAAGGTCCCGCTGGCCTCACGAGATCGGGACTGCCTAAACCAGAGGTGCATGCGGGCACACGTAGAATGCTAGCCGCTCATAACTAGAGGTGGGCACCGGGAGGCGGAAAAAAAAAAAAACGAAAACCGGATAACGAGGCGTTATTATCAAAACAAAAAACCGGATAAAACCGGTTTTTTCAGCCGGTTTTAACCGGTTTTCGGAAAACCGGTTAAAACCGGATGGTAACGTGAAACGCCTCCAAATCATTGAACACGACGGCATGTTTGGGTGAAAAACGTGCTGTTTACATGTGGATTCCGAGCCACAACCACAGCGCACGGGGTGGCGTGATTTCAAGGTATAAAACATTGTTGTGAAGAAGACATTGCCGGTACACAAGTACTATACGTATACCTACTGGTTACTATTAATAGGGCGTTCTTCGCGATTACTTGCTTCCTGTCTTTTTTTCCTATGCCTTGCAGATCAGCGTATTCGGAGGGCTTTCCTGCGCGCGCTCTAACTACACTAAAACCAAGTAAAAGTATCCACACTAATTTCAAGATAAAAATCCCCACTAATGTTTCATATATTTTGTTTTCAGACTAAAATTAACCTTTTTTTTAAAGAGTCCAAAACAAGACAAACCCAGAACGCTACCAGGGAGTGAAGGGTCTTCTACGAGAACGACCCCCACTCCCACTCTCTAACCTATGAGATCTCTCCTTGCGAGATGCGAGGGAGGTTTTGTGGAGGCACCTCCTTGCCACATATAAGAAAGAAAAGTGCGCGTCAAGGCCTCGGCCAACCCTGCTCAAGACCCCGACACGGCCGACATCATCTGAGGAGGCGACCTCCATAATGGCGTCGACGATGAATGAAAGTATATTATACAGTTGTCGTACGTGCAAGTTTTGTATACCTTGGTATGATATATGTTTTGATATATGACAACTGTAACACGTCAGCAGAGCATCTGCTGTTTAGAGCATGGTTGATGTACACACTTACACGTATGTATGCATGATACCATATACCAGGTATAACACTACTACTGCTGTGTGTATCCTATTATTATTAATAGTACTGGTGATGGTTTCATTCGGTAGAGAAACAGTGAAAAAAATGTCCGGTCTTATCCGGTTTTTATCCGGTTTTACCCGGTTTTTCCGGTTTTATCCGGTTTTCGGTTAACCGGTTTAAATCGGCGAAAAAAAACGCGTTTTTTTTTTCCAAAACCGGCTACTCGTACACTCTTGCTGGGTTTCCAAAAACCGGTTTAAACCGGTTTTTTTTTTACCGGTGCCCATCTCTAATCATAACCACCGGGTCGTCGATGCCTGCTCGCGCTGTCAGAGACTTGTCGTGGAAGGCGCCCTGCTCGTCGGCGTTGTAAAGATGCACACGCACGATGCACACGCCAGCGAGCACACTTGTTTTGAGGAAGGTGGGCAGCAGAAAAATGAGCTAAAAACATGTCGGAGGAGATAGGTGACCTCCCCAACCAAAGCGAAAGCGTTCAATCCCTGTAGTACCCCCCCTTCCCACGCCTTACCGCTCCAAAGCCAATCTCGCTCTCTGTTGTCCCTCCTGTGGCTACTCTGCGTAGAACCACGTTGTGGTGGTCCGTCACCCGTACCGCGTTGGTGTTTCTCGACCAAAACCGAACCAGAAGCCCGTGTTGGAGCAGATCAGCACGGTTGAGCCCGTTACAAAAGCTGAGAGCGATGTTCAGGGACAAATCATTTGGACACGCAATAGCTTATTACAGGGGGTATATCTATGCTGTTCTATACCGGTACATATTATAATAAAGAGAATACAGGGGTAGGGGTACTACTGTAGTATATTTACGCATTATATTTAAGACGATACAGGGGTAGGGGAAGGATGAAATAAATTAATAAATTACTTGCGTGGGCGTGGATTAATCAATTGCTTGAGTGAGCGTGGACACGATTTCACATACCCGTACGTACTTCTGCAGGTGTAAAAATGTAATGTTGTAGGCCGATAAAGGGCATTAAGTAAATAATACTATTTCAAGACGTTTTGAATTTATTATGACGCAAGAGGGACACGATATAGAGCAGGGTCAGATTGTTTTTTTGCTGCGGAGTCATGTAAACTTGTCCACCGAAATAGACGAGTGAAGGACCAGCAAAGGGCGCATTTTCGGGGACTTTGGAGCGGCGAAGCTCCGGGCACGGTGCGGATGCGACATCAATCGTGGGGTTACGATAGGGGCTGCCACGTTTTGAAGCCTAAGCATTTCTCTCTGGCGTGGACCCTCACCCGTTGCATCAGCCATCGCAGCTGATGATGATGATGATGATAAGGATGGGGATGGTGATGATGATGATGAGGATGATAATGGTGATGATGATGATGATGATGCTGATGGTGGTGGTGTTGATGATGTTCTTACGTTAGGGGCATTTCCCTGAAATCTTGTCTGTGGTCACAAAACAGGCTGAAGGAAAACAATGCATCTCGACGGGAAAAAAAAAACAAGGATCATAATTAAGCCGCCCGGCAGTGGTACCAGTACGTACGTACGAGAACGGTACGGTACTAACGAGCTGCGGTATACCATCCCGCATCTCTTTGCAAACAAATTATTACGAGGGACAGTACCCATGGTGTTGTATGTACACCCGAAAAAAGAAAGTAAAGGAGAAAGAAACGCACCAAGAGGTGACAAAAAAAAAAGAGAAATAAAAGAAAGGAAACATAAAGGAAGGGAAATACAAAATAAAGGAAGGAACATCAAAAGAACAAAAATGAAACAAACGTGCGCTCAGGGCACAGGCCGAGTCCCCAGGAGACAAGGTTGCTGTTTGCTGGTACGATCAGTTCTATGACATTCCCAGCTACAGGGGCCAACAAAATAAGGACGACACCAGAAGACCAGGCCAAACACATGACAAAAGGCTAGAGACTGTAGCTAGAGACTGAGGAGCTACCCCCAATATCGTCGGACCCGAAGTTCATTTTGTGCGTAGCATTATTATTGTTGTCTTTGCAATCCTTGCCGTCCGACAGACAATGTGTATGTAGCATGAAAAATCTTCAACGTTGATCACTCATAAACACGCCCCAAAAGAAGAAAATCAATCAACGCAAACCAAAACAAACAAAAAATGGCCGTTTATTTGTTTTGGATGTCTGGGCCTTTAGGTATCCCAAGTATCCGGCGAAAAAACACGAAACACGTTTTGTCAATGGGCCGGCAGGGGCTCACAGAACACGTGCGCAAAAAAACGTCAGGATCAACTATCTCCCAGAAACGGCGTACACATTTGGGCTGTTTTGCGGGAAAAAGTCGCGAATTACACGGCGTTGCCTTGTATTTACAGTTTCACTACAGGACACAAGTTTTTGGCGTTAAATATTACTTAGATGTGGTCCTACGCCATCAACTCTTCGGATAGTTGCTTGCCACCATGCACAATTATACCTTGGAGTACCTGGAATCGGCTCGTTTACAAACAAAATGAAAAAAAAAAACGTTTCTTCTTATGGAAACGCCTGACTGCTGGTGGCCCTTTTCAAGGCGCGTGGTTGGTCGGGACACGTTTTTTGACGCCAACGGCAGCCCTACGACCTCCACTCAAAGTACGGGTTATAACCCTCTCCCGCTGTTTATAGTGGTCAGTATGACACCACACATGTGAAATTCGAGTAGGGCATAGCAAGCGACATTCGCGGCCTACCCAAATTAGCGGGTTTAGCTTGAACCGGGCCGTATACTCTGCCGCCATTGTATCGCTGCTGCATTGCCTTCACGCCTCACCGATGTGAGTGTAGCACATATCAGTACATAAAGAGTTTAGCACATATACTCAGATCATAAAGATAAGGTACACCTCAGAAGAAACTATTACAGGGGGGCACAGTAAATAGGACCAAATTTAGTTCGTAAAATTTGGTACCAGGTAATACATACTAGGTTTTTGTGTATATCGCAGGTTCTATTTACTATGGAACCCCGTCACGCGAAGTGTTCATATTGTATGTACAGCAGCAGCAGCAGCAGCAGCAGCAGGATGGTGGTTCTCGGAAGCGAGCTTTTTTTTTTTTGTTTTGTACCGTTTCGGGCGCAACGCGTCTTGTAAGAAACGGCAGCCGCGCCATGGCGTCTCTCGCCTGATTTCCACCTATCAACTTGGTGTAAGGTTTACCCTTTCTTGTGAGGCGCCTTCACCGGTCCTTAACCCACAGATCGTACCGGATAAAGTACCGAATACATTATGATTGTATTGCTTGTTTTACGTCTGTTTGGATGTTTCTTTTAACCAAGTCACAAGAAGTCGTCGAAACAACCCCGCCCTGACCCTAACCCTAGACCCAACCCCGACCCTAGTCTAGGCTAAGGCTCGACGCAAGAGTGGCTTCGCCGCGTGTTTTTGACAATCTGAAAAAAAATTGCGGATCACCACAAAACCCGTGATATATTTCGTACTTTTTCTGGTACGATTTGGTAATTTTTGTGGGCCAAGAACACGGTAAATCCTAAGCTGTTTTCTTGGTGCACACCTTTCGAAACCGCCCGAAACTCGGACGAGTGACACTCGCCAAGCGCCGTCTTGAAGATGGTCACGGAATTAGGGCCAAAACGCCCAGGGCCATCCATAAGTATCATAGCTGTTGGGAGAGTCAAGGCTGGGAATGTTTAGGAGTGGTCACCGTTGAAGGGCGATGCTACTACACTTTTGTCTGATGGCATGCGCACCAACCTTCAATCAGATATTTTCTGTTTGCTTCGAGTTTTGTTTTCGCTTTTTTTTTCTTCTTTTTTTTCCTGTGGTTGGCACTCACCCTGCGCACATTGTCAGGTGGAAAATAAAAAACAATACTATTACAGCGGACCATAGTAAATATTACCAAATATACTTTCTAAAAAAACTGGCATATATAGGTTTTGGTGTACATCATGGGTCCTATTTATTACGGTCCCTCGTAGAAACCAACTGCTTCAAAGCAAATACCCGGTATTGTACTTCGAAGTATGTAGGTAGGTATGTATACCCTGATAGGTGTAAGTAAGATATAGAGTCTGGGGGTTTTCAATATATCAAATGCTGTGACCGCCCTTTTCATTGGGTGAGGCTCAATCTGTATGTGTTTTACTGTCGTTCTGGGCGTGTTGAGCTAACTCTACCCGACTTGCCGTGCCATACACATATATACACCGTACGGGTTTTGTTCTCGGGTGTTTCGCTGCGATTGGCGTTTCTACGATGAGGTCTTCTGCAACAATGCCGTGCGGTTCTGTGATTTTTTCGTCACCAAGCCGCACCGACCCGAACGAGTATCCCTTTATCACGAAAGCACCGCGTTGCATCGCACTGTGTCGTAGGATCGAGAACAAATAGAGATTCGCATCGCGCTGCGTTGAAGTCTTGGTATTTTTGACACAGAAGAGCGCCGTATACGTATACAAACCCCAAAAGTACTATCGGCGTCGCATCGGGCCGAACCTTACCTTACTGTATCTTACCTTACCTTACTTTAGATTACCTTACCTTACCTTACCTTACCTTACCTTACCTTACCTTACCTTACCTTACCTTACCTTACCTTACCTTACCTTACCTTACCTTACCTTACCTCACCTTACCTTACCTTACCTTACCTTACCTTACCTTACCTTACCTTACCTTACCTTACCTTACCTTACCTTACCCGCGTCGTCGTAATATCAAGCACATATTTTCTCATCGTACCGCACCGTAGGCCACGCCTCTGAGCAGACGTTTCGTACTGATTGAGATGGGTCTGAGCGCCAGAGAAACCAGCCACTGTTGTTCCACCGCCGTGCACGGTAGCGTAGAAACGTGATAAACCATATAATTGTCACGGCCCCCGCAGGATTTGGCCCCATAAAAAAGGTCTAACAAATTTATAAGTATCGACCAATCACGTTTGGTCTGACGCACAGCTGACGTGTAGGCCGAGATCCCGGGCGGAGCACGTCGCTGCGCACCCAACGAGACCGACGCAAACTCCACTGGATTTCCGGTGCAGCCGTTCCGGTGGAGGAAGCGCTGCTGCGTCGCCTGCAGACCGTAGCGCCGTCTAGAGCTACATAGACGGTGTTGTAGGGGGAGGTACAAAATAGTACCAGTGCAGCAGAGTCCCTCGAATAGGTAAAAAAATGCTATCAGAACATAAGACTCGCTTTCTGGGGAACGCTAAAAAACAAATGATTTTGATATCGTGTTCAGCGGCGAGCACCACACTAAATCCGGCTGGTATACGATAGCTGATGCTCAAGGATATTCAACGAGGGTGTCACAAAGAGGTTTTAAGGCTTGCTCAGATTACAGCAGTAGGTGCTCCTTGTACGCCTACTGCCGCTAGTGTAAGGGGGGCAACCGCCGCCGCCGCCGCCGCCTCCAAATAAGAAGAAAGAGGAGAAAAACGCGCATGACTCGCGTTGGTTTTAGATCAAGACCGATGTTGCAGGATCCCTTTGGTCTGGCAAGGCGCCATCGCCCATCTCGAGCGCCATATGCCGCCCGCCAAAGTACCACCGGTGCGCTGGGGACAGAAGGAACGAAGCCTTGTGGAGTATCTCTGTCAGGCGAGCCGTCACTGCTGCGAGGAGCGCTCGGGTGCATGCTTTGTTGAAATCGGTTTGATTCCGGGGTGCCCCACGGACGCGCTAAAACCTCGACATCTTCACAGTCAAAGCGGCCGAGTTCGGTAGGAACCTTGCGGCTGGATCCTGCTCGCGGATAACCGAAATTGCTTGAGTACAATCGACGTCACGTTCCTGCACGAAAAGGTTTTGTACCCCCCATTCCAAATGAAAGCCCCCCTGGCTCTATTGTAGCCTTCCCTACCTCTCTGACCGTTCTAGGGATATCCTTCCACCTGTTTGCCTCCTGTGATTGGTCGGCATATATAGCCAGTACGTTACGGTGGTCCGTCACATTCACGAAGGTGGCGGTTTCTCGCTCCAGACATAACCAGAGGCGTGTGGTTCGAGGTTAACCGCTGTGAAAAAACATGCATCCGCGTTTCACATATAAACTCCTTGGGCCTATTGTAGAGGTATACAATCGGACGGAGTAGTGTGCAGCTTGTGCAGTAAATAGAAGGATTCAGCGCCGGTGAGATGTGGTGTATCTTACAGCAGTGACACGAGATTTCGGGTAGGATGCTGATTCGATTTCCCTCATGAGGTTGCGCATCGTCTTTTCCACCAGCTGTGGTCGCCTGTGTTGTTGTTTGCTGGATTGCCGTTATCTACCCCCCCCCCCTTCCCCCGCTGCCATACAAACAGTCCATAACGATCTATAACGGTAACGTGTGCGGGTTTCTCCGAAGAGGCATGTTGCGTTGCCGTTTTTTGTAGATGTTGGTCCATACGGAACTATGTAGGGTCCGACTGTTGCTATGTTAGTGATTGGGCCGCTCACGCGCGAGCGGTTGCGTCGACGCTGCTTCGACGTGACATTTGCTTGATGCTCGTTGTTTTCCACGCGCATATAAATTGATGTTCGACAGAAGCGGCGAGCTGGCAGGCGGCAACTCGGTAACTAACATCACCATAATTAAAGGGGAGACAGTTCGTTATAAATCAGCACGCCGCTAGAGGGGACACCACAACAGCCTTGGCGTGCGACGTGTTTTGCGCAGCGGCAACCGACCGCGCGATGGAGGCGTTTCTTCAACCATATTTTTGCCGCTCAATGCCCCCAACTTTTCACAGTGTGCTCCTTCGACAGCGCCAATCGCCAAAGGAAATTCACAAAGAGAGCATGGTTTGAATCTGGTCAAGGAATTGGACGCCGAGCGAAACAAACCTCAGCGCCGGCGAGAACCCAAACTGCAAGCAAGGGTACGATGCGTCTGATATTATTCTTGAAGACTTTTCGCTGGCCTTTCAACGCTGTGATCACCACTGTGTTCTGTTGGTGATGCAAGATATTGTGCAGTTTCAGATTTCGTTATCCTCCGTACGGGGTGTATATCCTGCATGACCATGAGGTCGCATAAAACTCGTAGTACAGCGCGGTCGAAGCATCACAAACAGCTTATAAAGAGGGCTTTCAACCAAATCCTCCATCTCAGCACTTCGTACATATCTATACCAGGTATATGTCTACATATATATACTGCTGTTCCATGGTCGTTTTAGACGTGGTGAGCCCCGCTGCTCGCCGTGGGGATAGCTAGCATATTGCCCCAAATATTTCTGACTGACGAACCTCCTCAACCATGGAATCTCATTCGTGTTGTATACGCTGCAAGTGTTTTTGCCATATCCAGGTGTTGGGCGATTGATAGAGTTCCCGGGTCAGAAAAGAGGTGAGACATGGAGTCCCTTAAGTGAGGAGCCACAGAAAGCTTAGGTGCTACCGCTACCGTAGCACAACTATTTTTTAATATTATTTGTTTCGTTTGTTTTGCTCCTCCAGTGGTTTTGTACTTTTGTCGGCAGTTTTATGATGCTCGCTGCTCTCCGTCCTAGCGCATCATGTACCGGAGTTTTAACACCCCACCGCATTGTGAGATTGTATAATAAAGCAGAATACACGGTACCACACCCGAATCTGTATATGGTCACCGTACCTGTGCTGCACCGTATGCGTTTCGTTTTAAGCTTGCTTTTCATTTCAAGAAGTATTCACCGTACCCGCTTTGCAACCTTTTCCCACGGATAGGGTAGGTTTGAGCGGAAGCGGAAACATAGGCAATTCCACCGCCGCACACCGTACGGTAGGGTCTAACCGTGAACATACATCGTGTGAAATATCACGACCCGCACGATTCGGCCGCACGAACTCTGCAAAACGATGAGTATCTACACATCCATTCCGCCGAATTCGCAGCTGTCGTGCAGGCCCCGGTAGGTCCCACATCCCGTGCGTGGTGACAGTGACCGACAAGATAGTAGCCCCGGTCGTTGCCATGTATTTGTAGCACCGTGGAAGCGCCACGCAAACCGTATCGCTATCTAGCATTAGTTTGTTTTTCGTTCATAGAGCTGGGACTTCGTTTGCGCCCCCGGGGAACGACTGGGGCTTGGGATGGGTATCGACCGGACGTTGACGTTTGATGTCTGCGTTGGGGCTGGGGCACGGCCGGGGGCTGAGACTGGCACTGGGGTAAGGGGTAGAGACGGGGCTATGGTTGTGGTTGTTGCTGTGACTGCGCCCCAAATTCGAGCTACGTAGTGCTGGGGCTGCGGCTTGGGCTGGGGTGAGGCCTGAACTGTGGTTGTGGCCGGTGCTTTAGGCCGGGCCGGAACCGGAGATCTTGGGTTTGCTAGCGCGAGGGAAGTAGTTAGGGCGGTGACTTGATTGGAGCTGGGGCTGGGGCTGGGGTTGGGGATGAAGATGGGGCTCTCGTTGGGACTGGACCCCGGGTGACGACTGAGGCTCGATAATCAGCTGCGGTGGGCTTAGGCTTTGGTTTGGACCGGGCGCAAGCTGGAACAAGGGTTAGGGACGGGGCTAGGGCTGGGCTTGTGGTTGGGGTAGAGATTTGGCACTGGCTGTGGTTAATCGGGACCGGGACTGCGGCTGCGGCTGCAGCTGGTGCATGGGCTGGGCTGGGTTTGGAGCTGGGGCTGGGACCAATCCCGGGGCTGTGACTGGGGGATCATGGATGGGCTGCGTTTGGGCTTGGACTGTAGCTGGCGACGACTGCAAACTTTGATCCGGGGCCTGAGGTGAGACTGAGGTGGGAGCATATCATGGCGGGGTTTAGTGATTGTGGCTGTGCTGTGGGTCTGGCTAGGGCGGCGGTGTGCATTGTATGATTGTTTTACAGGTGTGATTTCACCCACCCGTGGGAAATGCATGGGCTAACCATGGGCTGCCCATGGAATGCTCATTGGCTACGCATGCGTTACCCTCGCGCTACCCACGCGATACCCCTCAATGGACAGCCGATGGACATACCATGGGTAGGCCATGGGTAGCCCATGGCGACCCCCGTGGGCTACCTATGGGTTACTTGTGGGCTACCGGCGGGCTGGCACAAATAAACAACGCGATGCCCATGGATGAGCATGGGCAACCCATGGGCTACCCATGAGCTACCCATGGGCTATCCATGGGCTACCCACGGGTTACCTATGGGTTATCTCCATGGGCACCCGCGGGCTCCAAACGGGCTGCAACAAAAAGTCAAGGGATGACCTTGGGATGCTCGTGGGCTACCCATCGGATGGGCCACCCATGTGCAACCTATGGGCTCCCCGTGGGCTACCTGTGGCCTAACACCATGGGTCATCTATGAGCTAACCGGTGGGCTGCCCACAGGCAACCACTATACCCCATGGGATTCCCATGGGATGCTCGTGGGGTGCCCACCAGATACGTATGGCATGCCCATGAGCTAGCTACCCATGGGATACCCATGATATGCCTATGGGATACCGATGGGATACCCGTGAATTGACTACCGGATTAGCATGGGCCCCGTACGGAAACTCATGGGCTACCCATGGTCAACCCATATAATAATATGGGCTACCCGCGGGCTATCCATGGGCTGTCCATGGGACGCCCATGGAATTCCCATAACCAACGTATGGGAGGGCCATGGGATACCGTGGGATGCCCATCGGACACCCATGAACCAAGCGTAGGCTACCCAAGGGCAACCCATGGGCTCCCGACGGGCACTTGACAGGCCCACAGTCAACGCATAGGCAACCCATGGGCCATCCCTGAGTAATCCATGGGCAACCCATGGGCAACCCATGATATACCCACGGGCGACCACCTACACGTCCGTGGGCTACAGACGGAGCTACTCACGGGCAACCCACAGGAAACCCTGGGCCACCCACGTGTAACCCGTGGGCTACACACGGGAAATATAGCCTCATGACTGCGGTGGGGCTTCGGCACTGGCTGTGGCTGTAACTACGGTTGCAATCAGCACCGGGTCTGTGGCTGCGGCTGCAACTAGGGCATGGGTTGGCCTGGGGCTGGGGCCGCGGCTGGGGCTGGTCCCGGTGCTGTGACGGAGGCTAAGGATTGAGCTGCGATTGGGCTTGGACTGTACCTGGTGACGACTGAAAAGTTGGATCTGGGGCTCGAGGTGAGACTGGGGTGGGGCCTGAGTATGGCACGGGGTAATGGTTGCGGCTGAGCTCTAGCTAGGGCGATGATGCATATTATGTAACTTTTGCACGGGTATTGCTTTAATCATTTGATGGATATTCATGGTATCCAACTACGGTAGCAGCCCATGGCCTACCCATCGGATACCCACGGGATACCTCCCCATAAACATGCAACGGGTTAACCATGGGTTACCGCCGCTTGGGAGTCCCATGTGCAGCCCATGAGCCCCCCATGTGCTCTTCACGGGCAGCCCATGGGCTCCCCATGGGGTCTCCATGTACTAGCCCCATAGTCCGACCGTGGACTCCCCGTGGTTTGCCAACGGACTGCCACAACAAACCCACGGGCTACCCATGGGCCCATGAGTTACCGCCTCATTGGCATCTCATGGGTAGCCCGGCAGCCTATGGGCTATCCATGGTCTACTCCCAAAGAGCCATCCATAGGTTACCCATGGGCTTCCAAAGGGCTACAACAAAATATCCATGCGATGCTCAGGCGATACCCATGGGATACCCATAGCGTACCCGATACTCACTGGCTACCTACGGGCACTCCACGCGCAACCCATAGGCTTCCCGCGGGAAACTCGCGGGTACCCCGTGAACAATCCATAGGCTTCCCGTGGACCATCCATGGGTAACCTTTGGGAAACCCATGGATTTCTCAGGGACTACCTATGAACAACCTCGGGGCTAATCACGGGAAATACACGGGCAACCCAGGGACTTCACGTGAGCTACGCCCGGGAAACGTGGGGGCTACGACGGGGCAACCCATAGAGCACCCAGACAAATATATGGACAACCCATGGGCAACCCATAGGCTACCTATGGGCTGACAATCGGATGCCCACGGGATACCCATGGGCTAGCCATGTACCATGCACAGAAACACATGGGCTGCCCATGGGTGGGCCATGGGCCACCGATATGATGCCCATGGGACGGTCATGGGATTCCCATCGGATACCTATTTTCTAAGCGTCTGCTGCCGATGGGCAATCCCTGAGTTCCCCGCAGGCAACCCACAGTCAATCCACGGTCAATCCACGGGAAACCCACGGGCTACTCACGGGCGACCAATGGACTATCCGCGGGCTACCCACGGACATTCCATGCCACTGCTTAGAGACAATTCACAGGCAGCCCATGAGAAAACCACTGGCACCCGTGCTATCGATGAGTTCCAAACGCGATACCTACGATAAACTAATGGGCTACCCGCGTGAAACCCATGGGCAACCTACGGGCAACCCGGGCCGCCCACGGCATGGGTGTGGTTGTGGTGTAAGCGGGGGGAGAGGACTCGTACGGGCGAGGGTCGATGCTGGAGTTGGAGCTGAATTCTGGGAAGCTCGGGCTTTGGCTCGGGCTGCGGGTTGAGTGGCAGCTGTTTCCGATCCTGTGGGTGTTGCTAGGGCCGTACACGCAGCTGGGGCTGGGACTAATAGAGCTGGGACTTCGGCTGTGGCTCCGAGAACGGCTCAGGCTGGGACTGGGCAAATATATGAGACTGGCGTTTGCCGTCTGGGTTGGGGCTGGGTGACGGTCGGGGGGCTGAGGCTGGGGGGTGAAGACGGGGCTATGATTGAGGCTGTTGCTGTGGCTACGGGCGGAATTCGAGTTATCGCTGAGACGGTCTGGGCCCTTGGTTTCGCTAGGGGTAGGAAGGTAGTTGGGGCTGCGGCTGGATAGGAGCTGGAGCTGGGACTGGGGCTGGGGCTGGGTTTGGAGGTGTATATGTTGCTCTCGTTGGCACTGGATCCGGGATGGCGACTGAGGCTCGGTATCCGGCTGCGGTTGGGCTTAGTCTTTGGTTGTGGTCGGGTGCAAAGCTGATAATAAGGCTAGTGATGATACTGGGGCTGGGCTCGTGGCTGGGGTGAAGTTCTGGCATTGACTGACACCGTGGCTGTTGTTCGGATCGGAACCGGGGCTGAGGCTGGAACTGGATCATGGGCTGGGCTGAGGATGGGGCTGGGGCTGGTCCGGAGGCTGTAACTGGCGTTCAGTATTGAGCTGCGATTGGGCTTGGACTGTAGTCGGCGACGACTGCACAGCTGGACCTGGGGCTCGAGGTGAGAATGGGGCGGGAACATGACCTGGCGGGGGGTAGAAATTGTGGCTGTGCTTTGGGTCTTGTGGGGGTGGCCATGCACGTTATATGATTTTTGTACGGGTATAATTTTGCTCCTGTCGTGAGCATTGTATGGGCTACCCATGGGCTACCCCTACGGGAACCCCACGCTCAGCTCATAGGCTTCCCACAGGAGCCTACCGGGAGCCTGCGGGTTGGCCATCGACTGCTCGGGATTTTCTCGTGGGTAGCCCATGGGTTGAGCGTGAGGTGCCCGCAGGTAGCCCATGGGTTACATGTAGGTTACCTGTGGGTAGCTCGTGGCTTGCCCGTGGGTAGCCAGCGGCCAGCTCATAGGCACCCCAATGGTAGTGCACGGGTAACCCATGTGTAGCCCATGGGTATCCCATGGGTAGCTCACGGATAGCCCATGGGAGCCCACGGATTCGTGGGTAGCTCACGGATGTCCCGTTGGTAGTTCATTGGTAGCCATATGTTGCCCGTGGGTAGGGCATGGGTTGCCTATGAGTTGCCCGTAGGTAGCGCATGGATTTCCCGTATGTAGCCTACGGATAAGCCCTATTGGTCGCTCGTGGGCAGTCCATTGGTATTCCATGGGTAGCGCATGGGTATCCCACGGGTCGCCCATGGTTATCCCATGAGTGTCTCGTGGGTATCCCGCAGATAGCCCATGGATAGCCTATAAGTTGCCTCTTTATACGCCATGGGTTGCCCGTGGGTTTTCCATGGGTAGCCCATGGATTGCTCATGGGTAGCTCATGGGGTTCCCGCCTGTAATTCACGGGAAGCCCATGGGTTTCCCATTAGGGCCGTTGGCTGTCTTTGGCTAGACCATGGATAGCTCATGGGTTACCCGTCGGTAGCTCACGGGTTGCCCGTGGATCCTCACGGGTAATCCATGGAATGCACATTTGTAGGCCATGGGTTCTCATTGAGCAATCCACGGGTAGCCCATGGGTTTCCCGTAGGTAGTCCATGAGTTGCTTGTTTACGCTCGTGAGTAGCCCATGGATTGCCCGCTGGGAGCTCATGGGTGCGCTATTGATCACCCGAGGGTAGCCCATGGGTTGACCGTGGGTAGCCCACGCCAAGCACACGAGTACCATGGCCATGCCAGAGTATCCCATGAACCCCCCATGCGTTGCCCGTGGGCATGACATGTGATCTCATGGGTAGCCCACAGAGTTACCCTATGGATAGCCCATGCGTTGCTATGGACTGCACATGATTAACCCATGCGTATCTGCGTGGTCCATGAGTTACCGGTTGGTAGCCCATGGGTATCGCATGGCTATCCCATGTCTATCTCATGGGCATCCGTGGGTATCTAGTGGTGCCTCCTATATACGCATCTCGTGAGCATCTCACGACCATCCCATGGGCATGCCGTGAGGTTGGGTTGTAGCACTTGGGCTGACGGCAGTTAGCTCATAGATAGTCCATGAGGGTAGCCCATGGATAGCTGATTGATAGCCCATAGGTGGCCTGGGTTGCCCACCCCATGGTTAGTCCATGGATACGTTATACGTAGCCCATGGGCATCCCATGAGCATCCCATGGGTATCCCATGTTTTTTTGTGGCAGCCCGTTGGCAGCCCACAGGTATCCCATGAGTAGCGCGTGGGTAGTCCATGGAAGGGCCATGGGCTACCCCATGTTGCTTTGTGGCAGCCGGTTGACGGCCCACTGGTAGCCCATGGGTGGCCCATGGGAGTAGACCACGAGTACCCCGTGGGTAGCCCATGGAAAGCCCATTGGCACCCCATGGATATCCCATGAGCTTTTTACGGCAACCTGTAACCCATCGGCCACCCATGGGCTACCCACGAGCAATCCGCGGACCCCCGGGAAAACCACGGGAAACCGTCGTGTTTAACGTGGGTCTACGCATGGGTAACGTGTGGGCCACAAAAGGGAAAGACATGGACTGCCCATACAAGGTCCTGGACAACCCATGGGGACCCCATCGGCTACCCATGGGCCGCCCAAGGAAACGTATGGGCTACCCATGGGTGACCCACGGGCTACCGATGGGATTCCTGTGGGATTCCAATGGGCAACGGATGGAGGGCCCATAGGATACCCATTCGCTAGGCGTCGGCTACCCGCTTGCAGCCCACGGGACCACGGGCAGCCCACGGGCCACCCACGGACGTCCAATGGGCTATCTGTGGGCCACCAACGGTAACCCACAGGCAAGCCATGGGCAACCCATAGTCTGTCCATGGGCTACCCACACGCATCCTGTGGGCTACCCACAGGAAACGCATGGGCTACCTACTGTAGGCGTAACCCGGGCAGCTCACGCGATAGCGGTGTGGTTGTGGGACTAGGGATACGGGGAGGGATCGATGCTAGGGTTGGAGCTGGATAGTGGGGAGCTCAGCCTTTGGCTAGGGTCGCGAGTCGGGTGACGACTGTTTTCGCTTCTGTGGCTGTCGCTGGGGAGGTATACGGAGCTTGGGCTGGGATCTGGGATATATCCGGGATGTCTTCTGTGGTTCCGAGAATGGTTGGGGCTTGGGCTGGGCATCGAGTTGCGTCTGGAGCTTGACGTCTGGGCTGGGGCTGGAGGGATGCTTGGGGCTGAGACTGGCATTGCGGTTAGGGGTAGAGACGGATCTGTGCTTGAGGCTGTTGCTGAGACTGAGGCCGGAAATTCAAGCTAGCGCTGGGGCTGCCAGGGCTGTTGCTAGAGAGATAGTTGGAGCTGCGGCTGGAATACAGCTGGGGCTTGTGCTGGGGTTCAACGTGTAGCACGGAACCCGCGATGGCAACTGAGGCTCGGTATACGGCTCTAGTGGGGCTTAAGCTTCGACTGAGGCAAATGCAAAGCTGGAACAAGGGCTAGGCACGGAGATGAGGCTGGACTCGTGGCTGGGGTGGGGTTTTGGCACTGACTATGGTTGTTGCCGTGGTTAGGATCTGCAGCTGGGGCATGGGCTGGACTGGGGCTTGAGCTAGGGTTGATCCCGGGGCTACGACTGGCGCTCAGTATTGAGATACGGCTGCGCTCGGACTGTAGCTGGCGACGACTGTAAAGCTGGATCTGGAGCTTGAGGTGAGACTGGAGCGGGGCCATAGAATGGCGGCGGGCGGTGGTTGAGGCTGTGCTGTGGGTCTGTTTCGTTCATTTCATGGGGTACCTATCGACTACCCATGAGTTACCGGGCTGCACATGAAATGCCCATGTGATGCCCATAGGTTACCCATAGGCTACCCATGAGCTACTCACGAGCTATTCCCATGGGCCACCCGCTAAACATGGGCTGACAGTGGGTTACCACAAAGAACACATGGGATGCCCATGGGATGCTGATGATCTAGACACCTACCCATGGGACGGGCCTCCCGTGGGAAACCTATTGGCAACCCATGGGCCATCTATGGGCTCCTCGCATGGGCTATCCATGCGCTAGCCTTCGGCTGGCAAGGGCTACCCCCAAACCCGGATCTATGTCACGATCGGGGGGGTAGCACTTTATGTCTAAACTGTGTTCTGAAAGACGGGGCTCCCTGACTCAAACTCGTCGGAACGCCACCCTTGTTTTTGCAAAACCATTTTTCCTATAGGTATAATAGTCCATGGGATTGCTCATCGGGCTGCACTCTTAGTTTTTCTTAAAATCGTTTTTTTACTGAGTGTTAGTATAGAGCTCTTCAAGTGAAGAGCCCCGGAAAGCAATTGGTGCACCTCTACCTTAGCGTATGTCCCCGATCGAATGCCCATTGGATGTCCATGGGATGTCCATGTGCAATCATATGGGATGCTCATGGGATAGCCGATAAATTCCCATGGAATACCCATGGGATGCCTATCGAATACCCATAGACTACCCACGGGGGACCAAAACGGGTCCGTAGGCTAAAGACAGGTTTTGCCACCAGCTCATGCTATTAATGTTGAATAGTGGAGTTGTTGGCGTCAAACCCCCGGATGGAAACCTAACTGTTGCTTTTGTAGCGCAGCAGGAGGGGGAAGGCGGCCATTGGGTGTGGTGTGATTGCACATTCATTGTCTCGGGGGCTTGACAACAACTTGTGTCCCTACTCCCTACTGTAGTTGCAAGGCTTGTACGCGAAACCGGACCCTTAGCGTATATACTTGTTTGCGTGCAAAGCGCGTGTGTGCGTACTTACGCGGTGTTGTGTAGGTGGCACCGGCCGTGGTTGTAGTATTCGCCTGGGAGAATGTGTGCCTGTCAGTTTCTTCTTAGAGCTGCAGCGTGACTTGCCAGTTGCATACTGGTAGAAATATATGTGGTAACGCGATAACCCTATGAAATGGAAACAGGTTTCAATGTCCGTACCCAGTGCCGGCGCACATGCGACCTCTCGTTGAGAGAAAGCCGGACGTGCACTGTGGCGAAACATACGTAGTTGTAAGGCATCTATTGGTGCCAAATGGGAGGAATATTGGGCGTTCTAGAAGACAGCTGACTATTTTCGAACACGCACTCATTACCACGGTAGCGTGTATCACATAATATTGATTCACCTCTGGAAGCGTTGACAGAATCTGCACAGCTAGAAAGGGTCGAGGTGCAGAGGCTCTGTGGCACACACACATAAACAAGCTATACTATTAGCCTGGCAAGGAGCGGAGGCATATCAGGCAGAGTTGTGAAGCACGTCACCCAGTGTACAGGTGGCAACGTACTATCTTCCTGTTTCCGGCTGAGGGTTCCGCTGCCCCACTACAACAAACCCGTATCAACTATACGAACTCCCTCATATAATAACACAAACCGCCATCGCATGAGTATCATAATACAAGCCCAAGAAACATAAAATTAAGGTGCACAGGGCACATCGCACACACGCGAGTCGCCCCGACGTCCTGCGGGTATTTCCCCGTGGATTTTTTACTTCTTCCGTGCGGTCTACGGTGGGCCAATCGTGACAACGCATCACGACGTCCTAATGTACTGCACCATGACCTGGGAACTCTGTGATAGGGCACCGAGATCGAGTGCTGTGAACGCGACAGAAGCGTGACAAAGTTTAAATCGGGACTGTGATATGGGCATACAGGGTTAACGCACCTTTGTTTAACGCTATTATTCTAAATGTTCCGTTGACATCAACTTTCTCACCCGTACCTACTGACAACGGCTCGGAGACCACCTGCTGCTTAAGACAACACCTAAAGCTATGATAACCGACCTATGCTATGTGAATTCATGTACGTCGAGTTTCCAAGTGGCGAATAGAGGGAGATGGTCATTACCTCACTCCCTCCGACGCATTCTCGCTAGCGGGGAGCCCAGAGTACCGTGGTGAATTTCCTTCATCTCCCGTCGATATTTAGTTAAGGAACAACACACTCAGTATACACTAATTGGCATGCTCGCTCTGGAAACACAACCAGTTTGTACTAATCAGCATGCTCTCTCTGGAAACACACCGGACATACATCAATAGGAATGCTTGCTTACGCAAAGCATTACGTCGCGTGTTCCACAACAGCACTATGGAAACGGCGCATATTCACACACATGCTAACATGCACCACGAAGTCAACATAGTGGCCAAGATATCTGGAAATGCGTACTACGTATATACAACTTAGATGAATTTGTCTCTCAGGATTACTAGGCCCACGTGATCACAGACTTAACCGGCGGCGCAAGCATACCTCACCGAGAGACCTCTTTGGTAGACCGACTCAGAACCCCACAACTGGCCCCAGCCATTCTCGTTCCATTGGTACGATCAGATACATTACTGCTTACTATAATACCACGACAACGATGTTGAAACGGTAACTACAAAAACCGCATCTATGAAGGGGAATCCTGTTGCTTCTTCGGGGAGGTTTGGTTGCTGAGCCTCGGCTCCCGCTGACTCGTTTCGTACCTCCAGCCCTACGTTCTCGGTACAAACACTTGTCTGAATGCAACAAGTGGCGTCAAAAACACTTGTCACGGCTCGCGTATGTACGACATTTTCCCGACCCACACCCCCCACACCGCATCCCTTTCCGCTGAACCCTATGGAGAGGCGGATGGCACTGACGAGTCGGGCCGTCGAAGAGTCGGTCTTGAATCCATGGACCCTTCTCCGCTGCTGCTGCCGTCGCCGTGGCTCCCCGAACACGACGGCACCGATGTATCCTTCGAGGTTTTCTCCGTGCTTCGAAAAAGCCACTCGTTCACAATTTTTCGGACCAGGCGATCAGCGACGTAGGCGGGGACAGGGGCCGCCTTGATCAACACTTGCATGTCGGCCACCTGGACAGTATGTTGTGTTGGGTTAAGGAGGGAAGGAAGGATGGAACGCACGCTGGTTCAGACCCTCCACGACGGCAAGTTGACCGTCGGGATGTAGCAATTGTCTGGTGGTTGTTGCTTTGTCCAAAAGCATGATGCTTGTCCTGGGGGCGGACGGCCTCAATGGTTTCCTTCCAGTAGACGGAACGTGTGCATGAGGGTGCTACACGTTCATGTTTAGATCCCATCCCGTTGATTTTGAACAATACGAGGCCCTACCTTCCCTCGTTGTGTCAATTCGAGAAGCCGGTGCGTTCGACAAGAGCGGGGCCCCTCGTGTGTGAGTAGTCTCGCAGACGTAGTAGTGTAAGGTTGACAGCGCACCTCGTGTGTGAAAATTGACATGGAATGAAAAGAACGCTAGGTGTGGCCTCGTGCGAGATGGGCACGAGACGATGACCAGAGGCTTATTTCGCCTGCGGCAACAGGCCATAAAAGACCCCAGGCAACAACAGTATACCACCATGTGCGAGTCAGCATAGGGCCCTGCAACCGCGAACTCGAGGACGACCTCCTAATGAAGGGCATGTGAAATGATTGTTGTGGTGAAGTCAGGGAATGGCAGCGAAGGGAAGGAGTATAATGATGTTCTTGTGGGTAAGGCAGTCCGTGCGGCGCACCCTCCAGCAAGCTTCCGCGCCAACGCACCCTTTGCTGCCGTTCATGTCACGAGGGGCATGCTCACCGCAGCAGCACGCAAATGTCTAGAAGCAAATGACATGGAATATTAAATATGTTTGATATCCTGAGGCTACATAATGGCGTTTTTGTTTTCTTAATTTCGGATCTAAGGAACGCAACCGTCTTGGTTTGCGACGACCCTTGCAAATACACCGTTAAAGGGATCTGAATACTTCCCGAACCGACTGCCCTCTCGTTCTGTTCGGTGCTTATAGCAACTAAATGGCAGTTTCATAAAGATGGTATTGTACATCGAATATTTCATATCGTAACGGACACGATCCATGCCGTTACTGTGCAACAATCCTTCTGCGGAGGAGACCGCGCCCTTAAGCAAACCCCACCGGCCCGGCACCTTGCAAGATGTGGTTGCTCTATGACTCGGGCTGCGATCGTATTCGCCACGGGCAAATACCTATATTGTCAACCGCGTGCGCTCATAGATGACGTAACAACACTACGACCCATGTTAAAGGCAGCAACCGATCGATCGCCTGGCCGGGAGCGACGAACGACGTCAAGCAGACATATTGCGAAACACCCACCGAGATGTAGCGCGGGCAGTTGAAGGACAGTTGTCTCTTGGCCGGCATGAAAGGTGAACCACTGGGCCTCCTTATCAGCATCACCGGCCGCCCGTCCACCCCGCAGACGCTGTTCGGCCCCTGAAGGGAGAGCTTGTAGGACGGCCGCCTTTCGTGGCGAGATGCGCCATCCGACAGTCGCCAGCGAACGTAAGCGTTGATCCACTGCATTCGGGCTTTCCCCATGCACCTATGTTTCATTTCGGTATGGATGGTAAACAAAACACGAGCGTGTGTGGAGGATGGGAGGGGAGGGGGGGGTTGGAAGGGCAACGCAGCACATCTAGTCGACATCACAATTACAACAGAACAACAAGTGCAAGAAACAATGAGAGAAACATAAAATCAGATGGAGCGGGCGTGATGCATCTGTCGCGGCAACCTGGGGCTGACTCACCCCCCGGTAGGTATAGGGGGTTGCAGTTAGTTTTTGCCTTCTGAGGCAATATTTTGTCACTGGGACCGGTTGAGCTCCTCAAGTGAGAAATTACGGTACAAGTTAGCATGATACGTGTGCCACTGTAGTAGACCAGCTACTTGTTTTAGGACTAGCGCATACAGCGCATACAAATGTTGCTCAGGTTGCGTGAACAGCGTTATTCGAATTCATGTTTCGCGTGACATGAGGAGCTCAGGAAATAAGACACCACCCCTAATGTAGCATTACTCTGGGATGCACTACGGTAGTACAGAAAAGGCAAAACGTGGAAATGTTGTGTGACATCCACGCCACCCGCAACCTTTCCCACGAAGGATTTACACCACCCACTTGTTCCGGGGAAACCTACTTTTGACCTTACTAGATAAGTCACGCAGGCGTTCTGAGGTGATGGATCGTCGAACTCACATAGTCATGCCGACGAACGCGAGGAGAGATTGTAGTATGGTGTCCTCGTCCTGCATGCCCTCCGCAACTACTCGGTAGGCCTGTGGTGGTAGGCGTGCGGGGGGAAGGGGGGGGGGGGTACTCACGTCATGCATGGCCGTAATCGTATGACCATAGGCCCTCGCATCCTTATAATGCCGGGACAGATCCTATAGGGTTTTCACCGACCAGGAAGGCATTGCATGGTAGGGGTGTTTTTAATGCTTGCCGCACACCGAATGAAACAGTGGAGTTTGACTCAAGAGGTGGTCGAAACTGCTGAAGCACGGGATATAAAACAACAGCAGTGACAATGAACGCCTACGCGTGATGACAAACTAAACAGCGAGATGGTGCAACTAACCACAGTCTAGGGGTGTACCGTGTATCCAAAACTGAAGGATTGTCAGGGTTCAAGAACCAAACATGGCAGCAATCCCAGCACCAGAAACGTGCACTCAACGAAAAATGCCACAGCTTCCTCGAAGAAAGAAACTGCCATATGTAATAATTTCTCGATAAGCCAGCCACCACCAGAGCTTACATCATCAAAGAACACCCCCAGTCAGCCGAGCCCCGCTCCCCTAGAACCAAAACCTTAGATACACCACACCAAAAAAACAGCAGCAGAAACAGCAGGAGCAGCAGCTGTAACGCACCTCGAGAAGCACGGCGATGACCACGTTAAGCAGAAGAAACACCCCGAGCACCTGATACACGACCACAATGACCGGACCCACAGTGGGCTGTGCCCCTAGAATCTGAGAGTAAAAGGTCTCGTACTCCCCCAGAGAGACGCGAATGACGCTCCGCCACGCCCCCCCCGTGGTGGAAAAGTCTTCAGAGCGGGGGCCCACAAGGAACCAGGTCAGGTTTGTGAACACCAATGCTACCTTTTTTCGCCGGGCGGGGGCGCGTGGTCAGGGCACAGGCGGGGAAGGAAGCGTTGCGCACAGCGCGCGGTACATATGCAGCAATGGTGAAGGACTGCAGTATATGGTGGTGCCTGGTTTATCATTCAACAGCCGCAGTGGCGACTGTTACAACTGGTGTGGAGGTGTTGCATGTCAGTTCACGCTGAGGGCAAGGTTGGTGGAAGGCTAGACATATTTGCATGGCATTAGTCGCTTCCTTGTTCGGCGTATCCCGCTCGGCTCAGAGCTCCGAAATATGCACCTAAATAAGCATCTGAACGATTACAACGTCCTTATAAATCTATTGTAGTAATTCACGGAGCAACGTAGTTCTCTGAAACGCTCCGGGTGCGCTTCGGCTTGGACGCCGGGCAAGACGCACGAGTTGCAACTGGCGGTGTTGGCGTTTGACATAGAGCATCACAGTGGGCGCTTAGGCCATTGCGGGTGGCTCGAGTAAAAGAGGCGGCATTTCAAGCGGGGTCAATGACGCGCTACATAAACGACCAGCAAGTCGTACACACCCCAGAACGCTTGCACTGGCCGACCCTCATCTAAATCGTATGTACGTAAGCGATCGTTTCGTGCCAAGGTGTACCGTGAGCGCAGGGAGTTACAAGGAATATTGCATGCATGTGGTAAAACGCAGGTACCCCTCTAGCCACGTGTTTACTTGGGGGGGAGGAGGGGGGGGGGGGTTAGGTCCGGCTCGTACGTCGATGGGATTTAACCTACATGTTATTGATTAATATACATGCCAAAATCATATGGTGATACGCTCCTGCCTGGGAAGCGTTTCGGCAATTGTCCCCTTGCCGTACGCCGTCCTCAACCTTCTACCAATGCTTGCTGCATACAGTAATATGGTTCCCCTCTGCTGTAGCTCCATCTGCTCATGAGCCTTTGCTCTTGGACTGCCCTATCAAACTTTCGTATTTTCATGCTATTTGGCAAGTTCTGGCAAAATGCCGCGAACTTTGGTTCGCGCGTGTCGCTCCTCTGTTTCAAGCGACCAAACTGCACTCCTCACTTCCTCTGATATTTTGCGTTGATGAACTCTACGCCTGCCTGGTCTGCTTCGCAAACCAGCTTCACTCGCGACCACTTTCCCCATCTAGCCATGCCTCTATATGTCGTGCTGGAGTGGGGATCGCCCTCTAAGCACACGCGAAAACCGTATTTACTCCTGTGACCCTTGAACACGCATCCCCTAGTTCACGCACGACTACTCCTTTCTGTTCATTCCTTGCACTACTGGACTGTAACCGGGGGGGGGGGGCGCACTCATTTGTGGCTTGCTTTAGCTTTTTGACCATTGACCACGCACCTCTTTCGAGACGGAGCGTGCTAGGGGGGTATAAAGAAACTCATTCTACCGCCGATAATGCCAGGTACACACGATGCACACGGACGCTCGAAAACATCAAACTCCCTAAGGAATCGACAAGTACAGGTGGGGCAAACAAGGAGATGCGAGTGCCTTACCCTCAAAGTAAAGTACGAAAACCGACCGGCTCGCAGGGTGTTTAGAGGGTAAGCCCCGCGAAACAAAACAGTAGGGCCCCCTGGGTGACGGAACGGCGTAACGCTCACCAGGAATGCCACAAAAAGGAAGTGCTGGAGATGGGTGCATGCTCCGCTCAGCGTGTCCGCGACGATGCTCATGCGCTTGTGAAATGTCAACATCTGCGAGCGCGTTCGATTCATAGATAAAAACGTGGGATGTTGCACGACCGACGTTTGTTCAGCAGTTAGACATAGAGTACACGCACCTAGGCTGGCCCGACGCAGCACCCAGAGTGCTACGCGCAGCATAAGAAGCATAACAAAGAAGGTCTGACGCTGCCGAACATGCCGTCGTTTGTGAATCCGCTACGTCCAGCAGTTTAGAAAGCCCCGACCACCGCGGGAAGACCAAACGCTCGAAGCCGATAGTTCGCAGACAGTATTTCCTCTTGATGTCTTGCGTGTTCTGTACGCCTTGCATACGGAATGTGTAACGGTGGGTGACGTTGGCGGGTGTATCGGCCCGGTGCGGGAAGATGCGCCCATCAACAGTATACTCGCTGCCCGCTGTCATCGCGTTGACTCACATCGCCACACCCACGCGGAACGATTCACCGCACCACGGAACGGCCTCGGCGGCAAACAGGAGATATACACAATAACAGAGCCCTCCGCATAATCACGCCGTTCCTTTGTTTGGGCCAATCCATCTACAGCGGGGTGGCATCTTTCATATGAAGTCACCGCAAGTAAACGAACTCATAGGTACATGATACCTGCGTAAGGGGGCTGCGGCTGCCATCGCGGTATGTTGTTCCAAAAAAACAAATTCCCACCTGAAAGATCCAGCGGTAAAGTCCCGCCATGGTCGTGATCAGAAAGACGAAGTAGTACGTAGACAAGAAGCGCGCCACTCTGTTGAGGGTCAGCACTTCATAAGACAGCTGCCGTGCGCAGGCACATCATCCAACAAAGTGACGAGTGCGTTGGGAAGCGGGGGGGGGAGGGGGGGGGGGCAGAAACTTTGAACGTAAATCACTAGACATGGTGGTAGGTGGGCTGATCGGTTTATACGCGTCGGTTCAAGGAGTTCCTCACTGCTTGCTTTCAAAGGAAGGGGAAAAGAGGGCGCAAATGTGTTTGTTATCCTTCCGGTGGATGCGTAAATCCGAAGCTTAAGCTTAACGAAAATATATACAGAAAACAACCCTGTCCGGAAACAAACGCTCCTCACCTGTGCAAAATATCAGCAGCACAGCACCGTCGACAGCGGCTATTAATCCAACGCTAGTTGTCAACTTGTCGGCAGGCGGCACTACTCTGTCCCCGTCGAATTTACTTGCCGGACGCAACCACAGTATTACTCGGTTGGGCGCGTGCTTGCGCATGTGAGAGATTAGGCGCATGCGTTCTACTTACCAAGTCAATGTTCGGCATGTCGCTCACGGAAGCATCCGCCTCGAATATGACCGTACCGGAAAATCCAATCGTCCACGCCTGGTCATGAGGGAGCGGGGTCGACAGAGCACACACGTGCGACCAGACAGGTCAATGGGTTTTAAAGTGTGTTCGATGGGGTTGCCGTTGATGTGTCCTATTCTTCTTTGTATCACAAGAACATAGCGTGGCCAAAATATCCCCATCGAGTAGCCGTGCACCACGCCATGGAGTCGAAAGCAACGAGGAAACCACAAGGCAGCGATCGGGCTGCATTTCATTGTGCAACATATCACGTGGAGCTACTGAAGATTGCCTCGATCTGCCAGAGCCAGGGTTCCAGAGATACCTGCGCTTTCTTGCCCCAGGCAACACAATTCAAAGCGCAAAGGGGTGTCACTCCTGACCAATGCCCAACGCATGCCTTGTGCTGCACTGCAGTTACCATTCATTCCCTCCAGCATGATCCAGACAATAACCGGAACGGGTAGCTGCCTTATGAAGTGCCGATTCAATGCCATCATTGCCTGAAATGTCCCCGAATCTTGCCAGCCCCAGCCATCCGCAAACCCCCGATGTGGATTACGCTACATGGCTGTGTGGAAACAGGTGGTGGGCCGTCGAAACGACCATAAACAAGCACGTGAAGCCTACTCGTAAACGCACGGACGAGCTGCTACCTCATTCGGCGAACCACAAAAAAGGCGTAAATCCGAATCCGAATGACACCGTTTTGTTTTTTCCCCCCTGTAGACTGGTAAAATCGTCGAAGGTTTTATCGCTGAGATGCATCTTAACCGCAGTCAAACACGAACAAAGAGGGCGATATTTCACTTCCACTTACCAACCATAGCAGCATATTGATGAACATCAGGGCGAAAAACGTGAACCCACACACGCAGTGCCAGCAGTTTCCTGACGCCGGAGAGATGACAACGGACGGAAAGGGGGTTGAGAGTGTTCAGCGAGGCGTGCTTGTCGGGGTCAGCGACTGCCTGACCCTGAGGATACAGTTGCGGAAGGCAGGTGCAGCAGAGGGGGTGAACGGCGGTCCTCAGAACGTAAGGCTACGAATTTCAATAAAGCTAAGAAAATATACCGCTAGAACGGCCGTTATATGCCTTTTGTATCCAAACTAAACATCTCGCCAGAGTTAAGCGTTTGTGTGTCGTCACTCGTCACCACCCACTCGTGGGGGCACGCGGCCACGCATGTGTCTATCCGCTAAACGCAGCCTTATACAACGACAACCGAAAGCGGGGGTCTTCACCCTTGCGTCTGGCCTTGGAGCGCCTCAGACGCCACCACTTGCTCACGTCATGCCGCACCATCCCGAGGAATACGCCCACGAAAAGCACAATCGAGGCCCATCGCCGCCTGCAAGTATGCATGCGTGCGTGCGCGTTGGCAGAGCCGGGGGGTATTAGACCCAACCCGTGAACACCAGGTTCAACATGTCAGGTATGATGGTGTAGGTGACACATGTCTGGGGTGAAAAGGCATGGACATTATTCAGCAAAACAAAGACGTGAAAGTGCGGCAAACCCAGTGCTCCAGCAAAGGTTCTTACATGTAGCTCGGCCCTTCGGTAGTTCTCTTCAAGGAGTACGCTGCTATGCTCTCCGAAACGGCTATTTTCCCTCCTGCGGCAGTGTACAAAAACCACCCGTTCACACGGGGTGAACACGAGAGTTTGAAGATATAAGCATGGATAGGGTGGAGAGGGCGGCGGGGCGTGGCAGGGGTGTGGAATATTCGAACACTAAGGTCCCGCATGTCGTTGCCGAGGTCGGAATATCGATTCTAGGCCTGTAAAGCGGGCAGCGAATAAACGCGGCAAGTAAAAGAGTTGCTTGACGCGACGTTTTCCAGCTTCACCACCTTCACTGCCTCGTGCTACAATGCGGCTCGTTCTTGTTTCATCGGGCAACATGCCGCGTGGATGTGCATGGCACCTCCACAATTCCAAGTAGATACGGCACTAACCGGACCGTGGCAGCCCCAAACCTACACCAACATAAACGTTTGGTCAAAGCAAACGCAACCCATACCATGCCTCGCCACACAATAAAACCTGTGTCAAGGCATGAAATAAATAAACCATAGGTACTGTTCATACCATCTTCAAACTCGAAGTCGACGGAGATGGAGCCGAAGGCCGACTTCTGGTTCCCGTTGTACGTCACGAGCTGGACAGAAATGGATTTCACCTCTTCTGCCGGAATAACGTCCAGGTCTTCCATCACCATAAGGGTGCACAAACCCCTGTTCAGCTGTTGCGTTGGAGCATAGGAGGGGAAGTGGACACACGAAGAGTGCTAACGCATCAAGGACAAGGGCAATGCGAACGCTTAGGGGACAGAAACGAGGTACAACCAGCTTAGGTTTGCGCGAAAGCCAACTTGGTGCACACTTTGCGGTGGTACGTGCCCTTTCCGCCCCCCCCCCCTCCCCCTCCCATAGCCAATAGAAACGGCACAAGCCACCAGCTCAACCAGGAGCCATGCAGGGTTTTTTGGAGCATAAGCCGGCACTAAACACACTGCGACAGACTTGGAATTAACGTAGACGCCGCTCGTGGTGGGGTATCGCACTGAAAAGGTGCATGTGGCTGCTGAAGTGTTCCGCACATTACGACAACAAGCATGGTCAAGCGGCAGCCGCATAGACGTCGGGTGCGATACTGCCATTGGCCGAAGGATTATATAGAGGAGATATACACACAAAATATGGGTGTGTCCCCACAGGGAACAGGGTATGTGTCCATGTCTATCGATATTAACCCTTCCCCTCCCTCCACCCATGCTTGGTATTACGCTAGGAAAACAAAGATTGAGGAAACCTGACTCAAGCAACGACCGCATTTCCCGAAGAAAGGGACTCACCCCCGTGTTGTAGCGCCCAGTGTCGATAAGGATGGGATAGCCCCCCGCGGCTGGGCAGCGCGCGCAAGGTCAATTTTCAAGCGCCAAGAACAAACGGAACATCACGCAGAGGTTCAAACCGCAGAATCAGCAGTCGCAACATATATAGTAGCAGCAACCAGAACATGACAACACTAGAAACAACAATAACAGCACCAACAAAGACGAATGTGGCAATAGGAACAGCAAGCGGCAGAACAAACGTCAACAATAGCATCAGCAGCAGTAGCAGATGAACAAGTAGCAGCAATCGCAGCGCCATCGGCGGCGACCACACCTTCCGTATCAACACTAACGTCAGTAGTAGCAGCAGAAGTACAGTACTGGCAACAGCAGCAGCAGCAATGACAACAAAGTGCATAGGCAATAGCAGTAGCCAGTCGTCGCAGAGCGATAAATACATATCGAGAGCAACAAGATAGCGTATAGCGCCCATGGTTAGGCGGAGAACGCGGACAACGCACATCGGCGACAGCGGAGTGTGGGATAGCTGATGGCTGTGGGTCCACCCGTCAGTATTTAATGTTCGGTCGTGATGCACTACATTGTGGGGCAGCAAAGCGAAGTCATGAAGGTTCAAAACCTCGAAATATCAGTTTCCGCGACATCGGCAGCCCTCAAACGTCAGTTAGCGTGATACACACGCCTGTCCGCTCAATACAGACATAAACCTACACGAGTGGTTGCCGTAATTGGCGCGCGCACCCAACGCTGAGTCGTAAACTGTATACGCGTTTCTGTCGCCTTGATTGCTGTCAGAGTCCCACACTCGTTTCCCCGGCATGGGGGGGGGCTGGCGCGCGTCATGAACTTTGCCCAATGTCGATCCAGTGCAGATATACAACAAACAACCATGTCTGAGATCCCATGCCTCGATGACAAGCCTATTCCCCTGCATTTCTGTTTTAAGAGCAGAAGTGACGCTACAATATTCGGTGACGGGGCGGTGGGCTGCGGTCTTGCTCGCGTCCATCGATGTGGTCTTACCCACGTCTATCCAAGCCAAACAGAAAAACCCGAGACAGGGTCGAAATGCCGAGCTCGATATAGACAGACCCGACTGTTGATTGGTTGACAATACGCTTCACGCTCATTTTTGCAGTGAATCTGATCCGGTGCCACGAAGGGCGTTCGCTCTGTCTTGTGTCCGCGGGCCAGCAGCCAGTGTGTGGCGCAGTAATCATACCAAAAACAACAATTTCCAGAGAGACACAGCACATATATGCAGTCTACCACCCATCACGGTCACCAAATCGTGAACACTACGGGGGAGGCAACCCCTCCCCCGGCTCCCGCGATACAGTGCAAAACCCGGCACACCCGGCGCTTACCGTCGATGTAGATAACTTCCTTGTCTGGTCGGAGCTCCGCCCAAGCCCCCGCAGGAACGATGGTTTCCTTGTTCTGTTTGTCTGCCAGGCAGGCATCAATGTAGGCACGCGACGCCTCGCACTCCTCCGTGGATAGGCTCACCCGTCGCGTGAACACGATCTGCCGACGCCAAAAACATGTTTAGAAGACGTACGTCGAACATCCAAACCGATTCTGAGAGGCTTTCTTGTAGGCGGGCGGTTTCAAGCGTTTCACATACCGGCGGTTTAGGAACTGTTCTTGGAGATCTAGAGAGAGACAACAAAGAGTACACACCACGTTAAGAGAAAACAAATCTCCTCTTCGTACATCGCGTTCGCAGAAGCAGGTAAATAGTACGCAATAGTTAGACGTTCAGCCTGGGCGGCACTTTTACATCCCCGTTGATTCGGCAGGATATATTCGGATGTGTTTCAGGCGTTGAAGTATTGTTAAAGCTTTTGAGGGCGAGAAACATGCAGGTATTCATAGCTTCGATATCGCGAGGGCTAGGGGGAAATGACTAGATAGAGGGGCGGCAACGAAAACCACGTGATAGGTTACTAGCCGGTCATGCCTGCTGTAGGGCAAGACTGACGAAATACCGCGAGGGTTTTTGATCACCTTTCGAGGCGGAGGGATGACTACGACTATTGCCATCACATCAGGCGCTGATAAAAAATCACCATACGTATCTGGGATACCTCAAACCCAACAACGAGCGAGAGTATTTCACGCGTCATGTGTGTAGGATGCATAGAAATACACTCTTTGTTTTCAGGCGAAACGCTTGCTCGCGATCGCCGAGAGGTTGATGCCCCCCCGCTCCTGGGAATACTAATTGTATGGTCTGCTCGTAACCACATATCAGCAGCGCCTGGCGGGCACCTATAAGACGAGGCCTGCGCCACAGTATGGTCGCTGAGGCCAAAAGGGGGCGGGGAGGGGGCGAGGGCACTGGAGCGTCTTGCAGAGACGTGTAACGGAGGCATCGTGACACCCACTGTATCCCTGAGACATAAAAGACTCACCAGCATGCCGCCTACGATTCTATTCCGATTGGCCACGAACGCCATTGTGTTGAAGAAAACCTGCAAGGAGAGGGGTTACAGCAGGAGGATGGAGATTACAGGATTCAGGATACAGTGTGGCGGCCGAGCGTGGGGGGGGGGTATATTGTGTTATCCCTGCCTCCTCGTTTAGGTGTGCGATATCTAAGTGGCCACGAAATGCCTATACGATACTGACAGACGCCGCGGAGACAGAATTTCTGCGTGAATCGCCACCGCACCACTGCAACTAGAGTATCGATACTGCTTTGGTAGATCGTCTTGTTGGTAGATCAGCTGCCCCGCCAGCCTGAGTCGGCAACTGAAGTTCGAGCGGGGGACAATACGAGCGTGCTTTTGATCTGGGCGATAGGTTATCACGCGTATACTCTCCCGGCATGCCACAGTAGTTAACACCCCGAACGCCATGGGAACAGGCGACAGGGAAACCCACCATCTACGGTGAAACCGATCGGGCCTAAGCCCCTTCCCCCTTTTCCAGCTTCACCTGCACCTTAGTCCTCTTCCCTCTCGCCATAAATGTGACGACTAGGTTTTATCAAAGCTCGAACAGCACATACAAGCTGTCTGACAGCCAGATTCAAGGGACCGATCGCAAACGAAGGCGCTACCATCTCCTGCACCGCTACTATATACCACCCAGCGTAGTGTGACATCTAACACAAGACTTTTGTCTCCGGAAACCGGGCCTAGGTGGCGATGTAGGTGCCGATGGACTGCTCGCCAGGCAAGATGATCTTGTGTTGGCGGTGTGAGTGGAGGGGTGTGGGGACGCGTGCTATCTTAAGGTCAGAGACGCCCCGTGTGTTTTCTGCGCGTGGTCACCTCACCCAACATACTGATTATGAAGGAAACAGAAGTTGCTACCCGATACGCAATCCCTTGGTCGCAGTATAAGTTGTGAAATATTTCAACACGAGAATGAAAGACCGACGAGTATATGGGTTAACCCTTATAGGACTGGAGTCCCGTTTTGGGGACAAATTACTTAGAATTAGAGTGCTTTGTCCCCAAAACGGGACTGCAGTTCTAAAAGGGTCAAGGAGCCCCGTCCTTCAAACATATTTCCCGCCGAGAAGTGGTAACTCTATCGTAGCACGCACCCGGGGGCGATAGCCAAACAAAACAAAACTTGGGGTATGCTTACAGAAAGATTCGCCTTATAGCGGGCAACATTTTCTGTCACTCCCACTGCCGCGTCGAAGTTTCTGCACTGGTCGATCTGACAGGAGGCGGAAACCAACATGGGCAGGGGCGTCGAGCGTGGGATATGAGCGTGTGAAGTGAACCACAACGACTATTAATAGTGGGATAGCACAGGTTCCATAAGACCCATTTTCCGTTCACGCGTTGTGGGGTCCGATTTCTCGCTGTACTCGGCTACTCAACATAGCCAACTGTTGAACTTCTCGCGTCTCTTTCCCGTTTCCTTCCGAAGGAAATTACTTTGAGGCGGCAAACGCTTGGAAACCCCTACGATTTGGCAAACAATATCGGCTCGTCCTTGGCTAAACCGGTATCACGGGCAGCGGCACCCTCTGAGGGTGTTGAGGTGCTCAAGAGTGAAACGGGAGGAGTTGGAAGCCAAGCCTTCTCATGATATCAATACATAGTACATACCTGGTGCTGGAGTGGGTTTGGTCGTTTTACACAGTACCATTATCATGCCCCTCCCTTCCGCCCTCCGTTTAGAAGTTGACGCATCCTAAAGGTCGATATTTGTTTCGAACATCGATCCGATTTTGAGAGTAACCTATCTGTCTAGAGTAAACACATAACAGTAAATACTTCCCCCTCCACATCCCACTCCCAACACCTCCATTTGCCGACGAAACACGTGTTTCCCTCCACTCGCAAGCTGCGACAAGAATCAGACGTGGTTGAGCCGCTTCCGGGAACCCGTGACCAACAACCACACAAATAATCAACTAACGTTTTCGATGACGAGATGCCCCCTGGCAGCTGAGACGCCCCCGGCCGGAACAAGATCGACAGCGTCAAGTGCGGTGGCGTTAATAGCCAGGTCGAGCGAAGCATCTGAGGTAGACGGGCCTGAAGAAGACGTTGAAAACATATCCTGAGACGCGTCGCCGTAGTCTTGTTCCAGCGGTGAGGTAGAAGAATCCTCGGCGAGCGAGGCGGCGCAGATTTCCAGGTAGCGGCCCGTGCAAAAGCGCCCGACCTTGGGGGGTTATTTAGCAGGGTTATATGGAGTGTAAAGTGCATCGTGTGTGACGTTAGGCAAGACTAGTTTGCTCGGCGGAGGTGTATTTGCGTTTGTTGCGTCGTCGGGGTCAGAAATGCCGTCGAACAACTCTGTTTATGTCGCCTTTACCCTTGACGACACACATACCGCAACGGTATGACACGTGGGAGGCGCTGCTCACGATGGAAAACTATTGATCTATGCGGTCGCTCAATGTACTGCTGGCCTCGTGACACGAGGTACGGAAACGGTGGTCGCAGTACACGGCTACTAGACCGAGTTCGCATTGGTTGTAAACAACACCCCCTCGAAAGCAGACGCAAAGCATGGGGTAAAAAGCAGGAGCAGTGGGAACATACCAAAGTTAGTGTCCCCTTCGGTGAATAGGGAGCTTTGATACTCCCTATAGCATCCCTTTGGGGCCGGGAACAACACACGCTGACTCGTCCCTCCATGTTCCGCACGATACGAATGACTGCTCATATCGCACGTGCCGCACCACCATGAATACAAGAGTTTCTGAACAACCAAACACGCATGATCGAGCCAACAGGCATCATATAGCCTCGTTAGTACCCCTGACTTATGTATACTGTAGCGTAATATCCACTCCGAGCGCTTGATATCGCGCGAAATCGCATTCTGTCGTTATCGTTGCTGCGTCGCTTGCTTGATCTCTAGACATGTTTTAATTCGCACAAGGCCGGCTACTCGAATCGACCCGTACTTTCACTACCTTAAACAGTGCGTATTTGTTGTACACGGCCATGTCGAGTCTTGCGCGTTGCGTCCTACTCAAACGATACGATACGAGGAACCGTCTATCACACAAGGCGCACATTCGCATTCGGAGATTTGCGACAGGTCGTTTTCTATGCCGCGGTTCACCCCTGGCGGCCACCAGGCGTCTAAAATGGTGTGCTTATGTGTAATATTTCGTGGTCTCGCTCGAGAACGGAATCACCAACAACATCAGTTGTACGGGCTTGAGCGGAGCAAAGTAGAGCGATGGGATCGAAACACCAACGAACAACTGGTCGCACCGTAATGGTGGCGGTGCAATGCACAAACCATCCTGCACATGCGTGAACCCATCACACTGATATTTCGGCAACCACGGCTGCAATCCGGCTTTGTACGGCCGGGTGGCAACTTTCGATTCCACCTCGCTCCTTGGCTGCTCTATTACCAACCAATTGGCAGTCCCCGTTCCTCCGAACTTTGAACATTTTCTTTCTATCGGGGCTGGCAATCATGCGACGCACGCACGTCACGACAATCTACAACACGCCGTCTGTCAATTACGAACCCCGGTTAAGGGCGCTGTCACACGAACGGGAGGCGAATCCTCGACTCTAATATCGTTTGTAGGCCGGTCACGCGCGTGGCGTTCGCCCCCCTTCCTTGCCGCTTCCGTTCGCTATTTTCGCCACCTACTCGTCCGTACGGTGCCTGACGCCATACGCATTTCCGCTTCCACAGTACAACGCCAGAAGACTGCGAGGCCAACGAATAAGACCAAGGCATGTGCTGCAGCTAGTGGCGGCAAGCCCGCCAATAGTGTGCGGGCTTTCCCCGCTGTATTGCATGTGCCTGCCCACAATCCCGCATCTTCTCCACGATGTGTTTCACCCTACTAGCTTGGTGGTGCGCCAACCCAGGTCACAAGTAAGGGCTCCGTTTTCCCATCTTATCGGTTCGAAATTGGAATATCACAGGCTACCTGGCCAACCGTCATTGGTAAAACATCGTTGGGCATGCCCCCTCCACCCCCCCTCCATCCTCTCCGCAAAAACGAAAATATGGAGGCTTACCACACACGCCTCGCATTCCTTGGGTGTAGCCATTATGTTGATCCTACTGCCGTCGCTTCTGCTGGCGCGGCTGTCGCTGTTGTCGCTGCTGCTGCTGCTACCCACCGCAGCTGAGCGTTTTCTGAAGTGGTCATCGGAAGTAGAACCCATGTTGTTGATGGACCCCAGGGTTGAATCGAGGATGTTCGTGTCGTCGATGTCAAAGTCGCAGGCGTTACAGACGTAATCCGGAGGTTTGATGGCGCAAGCCGTGCACCGTTCTTCCAGCTCTGTTCCGTGGTAGGTCTTAAGGTAGAACGCCTGCAAAAAAAACACGAGTTGGAGAGAAGAAGCGAGAGCGTATGCGCGCAGGCACACCACAAACAGGCTCACGGTTTGAGCGGAAGGCGATTTTATCGGCCGGGGGTGGTAAGAGGGAGACTTCGGTGGCGGCGACAGGCGAGTCATACATGATAGAGGTAGCACGTTTTGGCTATTTTTGTTTCTGAAGTACGGGGATCTTCAACCTTTCGTAAATTTGTCGGGGTTTCCATCCTTGAGCCACAATATGTTTTACTGCATACTTAGGCCATGGTATTGATCATTGGGCAGCACATTTTTTCTCCTCGAAAACCTGTTTAGGGCCCGAACTAACGAGTATAAAATAAATTCAAATTGGAAAAAAAAAAATTCAAATACGACGCTTTTCATTGGTCAACACACGCACCAGCACCAAACCTTATACCCCAAGATCCTAATATTTGGTGCTGGTGCGTGTGTTGACCAATGAAAAGCGGATTTGAATATATATTTTTCCAAATCGATTTTTGTTTTTCTTCGTTAAAACGGGCCCTTAGGGGCGAGATATAAAGCTCCGCACGTTAGGAGCCTCAGACGAATCACGGCGCGCCTCTCTACCGTAGCATGTGTCGACGGTTCGGATGGCCAACAAGACACGAACCCGATCGAACCCAATCATGTGTTGTCGTCGCATGTTGATCGATCCCGTCATCATGCGATAAAACCACATCTATTGCAGATATAGGCTAGCACGTCCGCACGTTTTGTCGCTGCTACACGTTTTCATTCGCCGGTTGTTGGCGCTTGCTTCAAAGGGTGCTCGTGCACTGCCCTACTCCTCTTCTATCTTGCAACCCCCCCCTTCCAATAAGACTGGTCTGAGCGCTTCCACACGACGAACACCTACCGAGAAAACATTGCAGTGGCGCCCGAGACTTCTTCGTTGGGGGGGGGGGGGGGGGGGGGGGGGGGTCGCAACGACAACCATGTGTATTTTCTCGAAGGACAAGCGCAGAGAGTACAAAGGCTACTGTTTCTTCGTCTGTTGTGCTATCATCTCAAAGTGTGAATGAGGGTCTACACAAAGTACCCTTACGCCAAGGGGTACCGGAAGCCCAATAAACCCAATAAAGCAACACCTGCATCCATTGGTATATATCCGAGAGTGAAGTGACGTCTGTGTGGGTCCTGTCCTGCTTCGGCCCATACTTTGCCTGGATAGCAGCAACGTCAGGAAAAGGGCAAGAAGAGTGGGTAGGAGGTATACCGTGTTTCAGGACTTGCCGACCCGCTCTGCACCAGCGGGCAGGCGCGAGGAACCAGCTCGGTCTCTATTGTAACTCGGGAAGAAATGTATATCAAACGTACGACCAGCCTCCGTACACGCCCAGCAAAACACCTAATCAGTACGCATGAGAAGAGATTATCCTCAGAGCAAAACAAGACGCCCCGCGTAGGAATCGATGTGCCTATAATTACATGATGACGTTTTCCAAGCGCGCAGTTGGGCAAGAGTGACTGGCTTGGAATACGCCCTGGAAGATATATGTTTCTGAGGATAAGCGGACACTACCACTCCCAAGTATTGACCGGATCGTTCTAATAGCCCAACCCTGGATGCGGACAAGTTGGGATTCCGTCGCGATAAGTTTATCGTCTGTTTGAGTCATGGTGTATATGCCTCTACGCCGAAAACTCGTTTTAGGTCTAAAACGCGTCAAAAATCCATCCACGAAAGAGACGAAGTTGAAACCGTGTGACGTAAAGAGTCGTTTAAACGTAGCCGTCCTGCTGCACTGAGGTCCGTCTCGCCGTGAACATCGTGTGGTTGCCTCGAACATATACAAGAAACCCCGCCACCTCTGATGCGCAAGGAAGCGCATCCGTTGTGGTCACCCTACCCGACACATATGGTTATACAGCGGGCGATGCGATGTTTCACTCATCACTGACACCGACCCAAACCGCCTTCCACCGGACCCTCCTCTAACGACACCCCATACCACAACTCTGCAGCAAACGTCAGCTACAATACCACCACCACACAATACCCTATTGAAACATGACCGTGCGCAACCCTCCCCATCGATCGCGCGGCATACCAAAGCCAACTTCCCGGACGCAAGCTTGCTCATGACCGTCAGCGCACACGGCTCTCTCACCATCGAAAGGTGGTTCTCCAGCCCTTGGTGCACCGTGCGCTGGAACGCCACGTCGGCGCCGCCAAACACAATCGAGAAGAACAGCCCCACGAAGACGAGGAACAGGGCGATGCGTCGAAACCCGTGCGCGTTGGCGTGCAAGGCCCGTATTGCCCTCTCCGCCTCTCGAGCTGGCAGTTGGCGTAGTCGGTGTCGCACTCGGTACCCTCGAAATGCGGCCTGCAAACGCGGTTTACCATCCACGAGGTGAGAGGGTGGGGGTGGGGGGCTCCGTCAATGACTGGTATCTGGACGAAACCGTTGAAACCGTTTATGTTCGCGATGGTTCGTTCCTCTCGCATCTGTCCGTGCGCGGCTACCCATCGAGGGGCATTGCGGATTGCTCCACCATTGGCCCCTGTGACCACACATGAGAAACAGTGGCATCTTGGGGGTGGAGGGGGGTGGCTGTCAAAGGTATGTTTGAAGGCGTAACTAACGTTTCGCGGCGGTGCATTTTACAAGCTCTCAGCTTTGTGTGCTTCGCGCCAGGGTATGCCAGGGACAGCTCTGCCCTTGTTTTGGCTGCCAAGGCCAGACATTCTATCGATTATGCATGTCCGATACATGTGAGACCCGTGCGGGGTTCCAGGCCTTTCATGTGATTTTGGCGGTCTGCATAGTCGTTCCCGCTTCAAGTCAGTGTGGCAGAATCATGCCGTCACGTTGCCAGATTACACGGTGTATTCGTATAGTGTTGCGTTAGCTGTGGGAAAATATATCACCCGGCGTAAGCGAAGAAGAGAATCGCCGTTGAAGTTGACGGTCACAGCTTCTCATCGTTGTCGGAAGCAAGGGGGCGGGTGCCGCGCGGAACGGAGAAGTGCACGCCGCCCTCTTCCGGGCGGGCGCGGCGCCCCCTGCTTGTCCTGCTTGTACGTATGATATGAGTCGGTGTCGTTATGGGGGGTGGCCCTGTCAGTCAAGCACTACTTATTCGTGGTGTTCGCTGCCTTTCCACTATTAGGTTTACTGCGCTTGCTCGGGTGGCCGCTACCTCGACTTTCTATGTTGGGCATGGTGGGTTTTTTTATGCACTTGCGAGGCGGGAGTACCCACCCAAAAATCCAAAAGAGGTTGAGTCTACGTAGGCCGTCAAAGCATATATCGTCACATTGTGCTAGAATGTCTGCTGTCTTCACCTTCTCAGACGGCCCTGCCTTTCTTTTGTAGTGGTTCTAGAAGCTGGCATCGGTGGTGAACGTTTGGTTGGGAGAGTGACGAGGGAATCAAATACATGTTGTCTCGTTCCCTCACATTCGCGCCCCTCTTTGTACCACCATCGCTTAAAGTGTGCAACTCCTGCGCTTTTGGTACAGGCGGGCTGGTGTCGTGATTGAGCATATTGGATGATTTTGCTTTTACCAGTAGCCCAACCGACTAAGACCTTGAAAAAATGGCGTGATCGGCAGAACATGGATATTTGGTCATGAATTCGAATCTCACGTTCACCATGAAAAACGTATAGTTAGTTTCCTCAGTCAGGAACCTGAGAAAAATACCTACGGGTCCCCTGAAATTGAAACCGCGTATTGGTGACGCGTCGACCGGTATATTCGGTCCGTTCGAGGGGGGGGTTGGCGTCATAAAGACGAACGCACCGTCCGCGTACCACACGTTTGTTTTTTCCCCCCGTCCCTTTTATTATCTTCGCCCTTCTTTTCTCTCTCCTCCCTAGTCGCAACTCAGATGGTCACAAAGTAGGATCCTCTCCCTCCTCCCCCACTACGGTTCGTGCCTTGCATTTTTGTCGCGAGAAGATTTCAGCCATTTCTTCCCTCGACGACTTCCATCGAATTACACACCTGATAAACTACCCAAAATGCTCAAATAACCGAATACGTATTTGGTAAGTCCGAGTACAAAGACTTGTACTTGTACTTGGTATGCAGCAGTATGTGCTCGCCAATAAGAAGCAGCTATCATGAGCAAGCATTATAATCTTATTGTAACACCACTCTTGAACAACGTTGAGCATAATAAGCTAATATATAGGATTTAGTGTAGCTCTTGTCGCCGAGCACGATTTTTCCTAGTCCCAATTTCTTAGCGCCCCCCCAAACAATGGGCCTGGTGATATTCTTATTAAACAAATTAATAACCAACATATTCTTATCAAGGGATTTTACTGTATATTGTTCTCGGGTACTAAAGTCTCGGAGATATTTACATGTTATGTTTTTGTAGTTATGCTCACTTGTTTTAGATTTGAGTGTGTTCCTTTTACAGCAAGACGGTGATCGTCGCTGAGCACGATTGATATGTTCTTATTAGGGAAATTATTGTTCTTCTTGGGCCTTCGCACCAGAGAGGTACCAAAGTCTCGGAGATGCATGTTCTTGTTTCGTATACTCGTATATGCTCACTTGTTTTTAGTTTTTAGTATAATATGTTTTTATATGGCAGGACGGAGATCGCAACCATTTGATATTACTATTCCAGTAGTATCCCCTTTGCCATCTGACAATGGGTAGCGCTTGTTCCAATCATGTCATCCACCATCCAACATACAAAAGCAAAGAAAGGGAATCAAGAGGCCAATCACTACTACTGTGCTTTTTATTTGGTTGCTTGATTATTGATTTGCTTCAGTATATTTACTTTTTATTATTTTTTCTTTTCGCTTTTTTCTTTTTTCTCTTTTTTTCTCTTGCATGCACCTGGATTGCTAGCAGGGTAGGTCTTGCCTGTCGTATATGGCGTTGCATTGTCTGCTCTGCTTACTGCACTGAGTGTAGTATCTCTGTGTCGTAGTTTTGTGACCACAGAACTGGTACCTTTTTAGGATGAAGAATCGGCACGGACACTGGGTGTGCTGGATGTCGACGGGTAGAAAGGAAGGTTTAATGTGAAGAACACACACACACTGTTTCTGCGCTTCAGACATGGAAGAAGATGGTTTACCATCAATCAGGCTTGATGAACACTTGAAGGAAATATTACAACTACACGTACATATGATACGTCGTAGTAGCCCCCCGTACAAATGAGTATGTACCAGTAATGACTCCTATCCGAGTTTCGCCAATCAAATCTGAAACGGTTGACGTTTGCTTACGCCTTAACAATCATATTAGTAAACACAAAATCACGAACATAAACTTAACACCTAATAACATTACGCATGCAGGCATGCCAAGGGTGCAAAGAGCTCCGTGTCCCACTTTGATACCGCCGGAAACGCCTCATCACGTCGCGATATCAATAGTCATCGTGTATCTACGGGGGGTGCATATTTAATGTGAAGAACACACACACTACAGTAAGTAGGACCAAAGATTGAGTAGTGTGTACCGGTTCACACTAAAAACTATGCATGTCTCCATTGTTTCAAACAATATTTGATTATATTTGCTATGGTCTTCCGTAATATGTGCCAGGTAATATTCACTCAATGGATCAATGTATCACAACGTCTACCAGTAGACCAGTAGTAGTAGCAGGCGGCCGAACTACTACTACTACTACTACCAATACTACTGTTTGTAGGAAGAAACCCAACATCACCAAGGAGGTAAAACACAACAGCACACCAAGCAGCTCTATTATGCTGTACCAGGTAGTTACGCTTCTGGGTGTGATCACATATATATATATGTTGTTGTTGTCGGCATTTGTGTTGGCGTTGCAACTACTATTATACTATTAATACTGCTGTTGTTGCTCACGAGTTGGGTTCATTGTCGCAAGGGAGCGACATCGTCGCCCAGCTGTGACCGCACGTCATACCGGTGGCTCCATTATTATTATTGATACTACAGCGGTATTAATATTAATCCCTGGTAGATGCCTGTGTAGCTGCTGATCTATGACGGGTGGCCTATTCATTTTCTAGAGGTCATCCCCGTATCGTAGCTGCTGACGTACTCGAGCAATCTTGTAGAATACTAAGATTACATAAAAGTAATTACATGGAGGGTGTGTCTGCCAAGGTCCCCGGTCTGTTCGTTGTCAACAATCATGAAAGTAGCCGCCTGGAAGTACGTAATACTAGTAATTCAACCACTTGGCGCAGTTTTTTTTTTTATTTCGGCGTAGTATGGATGTTTGGCGTGCGAATGAGTGTTGAGTTGCAGCAGTAATATTGTGTGAATACCAATAATAGTCGATTCCGGATAAAACAATTGCACTGAATTGAAGCCACCGGTTGTACTACAGTAAGAGGCTGCGTAGAGAGTACCCATGTACCCATACTCTTGTTCCGTAGGTAATATACAACAAACCCTATATAACCAACTGCAAAAATGTTTTATTCGAAAACGAACCAGGGACGTTTTGAAGCCTGGGTTCCTGTTATAATAGTGTGTCCCGGGGGCCGTTGTCCCCGTCCACCAACAGACAGGGGGGGGGGGGGCAGACAATGGGGACGATAATGAGCCTGCAGAGGACGGGGCACACGAAGAACCGGCACGACGCGGGGCCTCTCGTAAACACTAACACACGCAGTACAGCAGTAGTGTAAGTAGTGCATATTATTACAGCAGTAGTAGTCAGAAGCCCCGAACCCCCGCCCCCCCCCCTCCAAACGATGCCGGGCGTACACCCCCCGACGCCCCCACCGAGACGTTGGCCTCATCGCTCATCATGTTACCCACCCCAGCCACAAGTTTCAGTTCGTTTGGCGCCGTCTGTGTGCTATTGTGTTGTTTCCCTCCTGCCTCGTCGAGCTCGATGTATTGTAGTAGTATTAGCAGTAGCAGTAGTAGTAGTGGTAGTGGCAGTAGTAGTAGTGGTAGTGGTAGTAGTCGTAGTAGTAGTAGTAGTAGTAGTAGTAGTAGCAGTAGCAGTCAGTCAGTATGTAGCTAGTAGTTAGAGCTCAGCAGCAGCTAGCCCAGCAGCAGCAGCAGTAAGATAGTCAGAGTAGTAGTAGTAGTAGAGTAGTAGTAGTATCAGTAGTAGTAGTAAGTAGCTTAGATGTAGTATAGTAGTAGTAGTAGTGAGTAGTAGCATAGATAGCAGTAGTAACAGTAGTTAGGTTAGTAGTATAGTAAGTAGTAAGCTTCAGTAGTGTAGTAGTAGTAGATAGTGAAGTAGTAGTAGTAGTAGTAGTTAGTAGTAGTATCAGTAGTAGTAGCCAGTAGTAGCAGTCAGTAGCCCAGTCAGTAGCCAGCTAGTAGCCAGCCAGTAGTGCATTAGCTTAGTAGTAGATTAGTAGTAGTAGTAGTAGAGTATAGTTCAGTAGTTCAGTAGTCCTGTAGAGTAGTAGTACGTAGTAGCTTGTATGTAGTAGTAGTAGTGTCAGTAGTAGTAGATAGTAGTATTAGTACAAGTCAGTGAGTAGCTAGTCCAGTAGTAGCTCAGTAAGTTAGCTAGTAGTAGTAGTAGTAGTTAGCTCTTAGTAGTAGTAGTAGTAGTAGTAGTAGTTAGTCAGTAGTAGCTTTAGTAGTTTGCTTGTCTATTTGGTCAGCTGGCTAGTCGTGTAATAGTCGCTTAAGTTAGTAGGTAGTAGTGCAGTAGTAGCCCAGTAGTAGTTAGTAGTAGCTAGTAGCTAGTAGTAGTAGTAGTATGCTAGTAGTAGTTAGTATAGTAGGTAGTTGTTGCTATTATCGCCTAGTGTAGTGGTAGTAATAGTCCGCTCTTAGTAGTACGTAGTAGTAGCAGTATAGCAGTTAGCCTTAGTTAGTAGTCAGTAGCTAGCTAGCTAGTATAGCTAGTAGCTAGTAGTGTAGTAGTAGTAGTAGTAGTAGTAGTAGTTAGAATCCTTACCAAAAATAGCCTTTCAAGGCTATAACTAAAGCAAAACTGAAAAATATAAAAATCGACGCGAACGCGAATTTTCATTTTCACTCAGGGCATTGTTGGACACAACCGGCGTGTGAATTGTCGCCTTGGTTCTTTCAGTACAGCCATCGGCAGAACCCACAAAAAAAAAGTACCGTTCTCAGAAGGTTACTACTGTAGTAGTAGTAGTAGTAGTAGACGACTTCAAAACTCGAGGGCATGGGGCAACTTCTGATTCAGCTATCCCCGATATACGAAATATTGTTGAATACCCACGATAGAAAACAGTAATGACCTTTCAGAACAAGCAGGTCAGTGTTCCAGCGAACGTCGGCACAGACAGCCCGCCACGTGTCCCCTAGGTTTCTGGCGAGTAGAAGTTTGAAGGTGTTACCTACTCAGCTATAATAGGAGTAAAAGATCGACCGACTACGCCGCCCAGGGTAATCCTTATATCACCCCCTCCCGCGCTTGGTGCTAGCAATGTCTGCCTGGTCGGTGAAAACCCGACATGCTCCGTCCCGGCGTTGTAGGGATGTGAGGGTCTATGGTCATACGACTGCGGCCATGCATAAAAATGAAGTACCCCCCCCTCCCTCTGAACGGCGGGATCTTTGAGGCGCCGTTATACCGTATACGTTTCAATACCCGGGGAACAAGGGAGGTGTGTTTTTTAGGGAGGAACGCGCAAGCGTGACATTCGAACCCGTGTCCTGCCGACGACGCCAAACGTGAAGGTGTCACCTACCGAGCAATATACGGGTAAAATATCGACCAATCATCTTGCCCAGGTTGGTTCACGCCAGTAGTTCTGGTACAACGCTCGGACCGACATGAACTAACCACAACAAGCCTGCGATCGAAATGAACCCATCACAAGCCTGTATCATTGACCTCTCTCACCTTGGTTCGTCTGATTATCACCTCCTTAAAAAGCACACAGTGAGTGGTGGTAGTCAGCCACGTGGGTCCCAGACTCAACGCGCGGACTGCTTCGGGCGTCGACAGCACTAAAACCTTTCCAAGTCGCCGGAATCGAGACTACGTAACAACCGATTTCCCTAATAATTGAGAATTGCCTTTCCGATGAGAATGAAAATCGAAAAATAACAAAGTACTACAGTAACATCGATTTTCATTCTCATCGGTAGGGCAATTCTCAATTATTAGGAAAATCGGCTGTTACATGATGATGTGCCTCCCGATGAGTCCACTACCTTTTGTTTGCGGCGTGATGTTCATTCTGTGATTACGACCTCGCTCCCACTTCCTCGTGTCGATGATCAAGGTATACAGCAGTAGTAGACATGCACAACAAAGTCTTTGAGGTGCAAAGCTCACAGCCCCAGGGATGTATCGTGCCATCGTGCCGCATACAAAAACACAATAAATTCCAGCTCATTGTCTTATTGTCATAATAAACTGATGACCACCAGCTACGACATTAATAGATGCTATCCAACTCACTCGCGGAACAGCACACAAACGAGCGAAATCCCCTCGGCTCCCAGCGGGCTACCTGGCCCAGGAGAACCGGCGAGTGCTGCTGCTGTAGTCCGTTGGGCTGCTGGTAAAATGCTAACCAATCACCCACCCAGTCTAAAAGCACTATAACGCTCTTCTCCCCTTTAGAACCGCGAGGGCTTTGTTTGTTTTTTGTATGGGGCCGTACGTGCCTAGTCTCTGTGGACCCAAGGAAGGGTGTTTTATCAGGTTCTTGACACGAGGAAATTCGATTTTCTTTTTTAAAAGCGCTTTCACGGTGTCGTCGTGAGATTTGAACTAACGTCCACTACAACCCATCCATGTCCTGCCGTCGATGCCCTTTGTTAGGGCAGTTACTTGTTAAGGCACTAGTCCATTGATTGGGCTACTGGCGAAAGGTTAATCAATCACCGACTCAATCTAAGCCTTATAGCATGATGAGCCTGAAATCACACAATAACACCACGTGCACCAATGCACGTTGTTTCGGGCACACAGAGGAGAAACAAGCCCGAGAAGTTGAATGACGATCACACTGGGCCATGTGGTCGTGTAGATCCCTTGAGGGGTTGCGACAGTGCCGTGTCCCCAGAGGTATGGCTGTGCCTTGTATCGGGAGGGTGCTCTTAATTGGCTGTGGTTTGCGGCAGCATTGTTGTTGTTTGTATACATCACGAGGAAGCCGTTCGTTGGTCCACTTGCAAAAACAAAGCAACGAACGGTTTCAAATTAAAAATACTCAAGTACGTATTTATATTTTACGTCGAATTGGAATGGCTGAATCACAAGGGGCGCAGAGCGGCGTGTTGTTTTTGCCAAATAACGCTTAGGGATATCAAACAAATCGGTTGCACTCACAGCTGACGACGTATTCTAACACGTTCAAAAAACAAATAGCTTTTGTTTACAGCAAATAAATATACTCAAAACAATGATCCAATCGCGCGCGTGCTAGTAAATCTGTTCTGCTATATCGTGGCCCCGCCGCCGTAGGGTTCCCCCTGTACGAGGGTTTACAAGGAAACGCAATTCCCAAAAATCGGTCGCCCCTACGTATGGTCTACTATTATTGATAGTGGTACCCTCGAATGTTACAGTAGCTGGTTCTGGAGTTCGAATCCCATGTGAGTCGGACTTCCGTCTATGTTCCAAAATAAATATTAAAAAAAACGGAAGCAACTGCTGAGAGCTCCTACAACAGCAGCGTGGGAAGGCGCGATTCGATGCGAGTCGACAAGGGAAGAACGGACCGAAGTTTTATCGCGATACAAATACGAGAGGCACGAACCGTTTCTGGGCAGAGGGAAAAGAGCCAACTTTGAGACCCCGGGTCTGAGTGACGACTGGGAAGGGGAAAGAAAAGAAGGGCGAAAACACCACATTAAAACACCAACACCAACAAAACAATATGTACACAAAGCGACAAAGAAAGGCTTTCAGGACCACAGCGTCGTCGCCCGCGTACTACGCCCAGGGTCATCGCGGTTGCCCGCCGCTTCCGCGTCGAGCGGGGATGACGGTTTCGATTCGATAGAGGGAGAGCGCTCTCGCCTTGTGGCCGCCTAGGCCTCGCTCTAGCGAGTTTTGCCAAGCTCGGCCGTCATCGCCGGGTAGGGCGGGGGTTGGTTGCGCCAGCACCGCTGCAGCAGCAAGCAGTAGAGAGCTGTACAGATAAATCCTGACAACACATGCATACGAAAGCCAGGCGCTGCGGAACCCCGAGAGGAGGGTTGGAAGCTTTCGTTGGAGCTGTCCATGAGTGATGTCGATGAGGAGATGAAAGGGTGGACCTGGGCGTGGCCATGGTGTGGCATTGGGAAGGGGGCAGCCGGAGCTGGGAGTGTGGCTGCCGCTCGCAATGGAGTGCTCGTATGTACGAGCATCACTGTTATGATATGCGTACGTAGCAACACGTAATCGTTCTGGAAACCGCGTTTCTTTTTCTGGAAGAAGAAAGCATTTCCTGTTCAACAGTATTTGGCAAAACAGAAAATGCTCTAGTCTCCAAAATCACGTTTATGCTAAATTTTGGGTTTCATCTACAGTCAGTCTACAGTACGTCCTGTTCGGTCGTTAATGCTACTTTTAGTCGTACAAAGTACTTGATCCAAAACTCAGCAAGCAAGTGTTTCGTGACGAAATGAAACGACGATCTCGACTAAATCTCGACTTTTAAATGCGTCTGGTAGTAGTAGTAGTAGTAGTAGTAGTAGTAGTAGTAGTAGTAATAGCAGTGGAAGTAGTAGCAGCAGTAATAGAAGTGTGTACTACTACTCCTACTACTGCTAGCAGTAGTAGGAGTAGTAGTACAGAAAGTGCCAGCTACAGTAGTAAGAAAAAGTGTCAATTGCGCGTCGAAGCCTAGTTTGTTCCTGTTAATAGCGGTACGTTGCAATGATACCTCAACATTTTACTTTACGGGAGGGCCACCCGCCCACACCCAACCACCCACCCACCCACCCACCCACTAACCCAACACTACCAATCCACTTACCCACTCACCCAGCTGACCCACCCACCCACTCACCCTCCAGCCTACGACGCACGCACCACGCGCCCCACTCACCCACCCAACAACAACGACAACAAAGCAAAAACAAAAAAGGAGGAAATTACATCTATTATTACCACCCTTCTGACCTCAGAGTCGAGCGCTTTACCGATGACCCAAAAGAAAACACAGTGAGTGGTTATTTGCTAACCCCGGGAGGGAAACTTTCGGCGCCCCCCCCGCTCGCCAAGTTCGGCTGCGGCGCCCTTATTTCCTTCGCCGGCTACACCGGGAGCTGCTCTGTTGTAGACGGGACGTGGAGTGGTCGAGCGGCTGACGGAGGTCGGCTGGCGCTAGGGAGCAACCGATCGGTGTTGAAAAGCTAATCTATGCGGAAACAGACAGATGATACATGCAAACAGTATTTTAGACACCATCACCATGTGATCCTCACTGCGTATACCTGTCACCGTTTGACAACATACTACCCACAGGCCTACGAGAAAACGCCAAAGAAACAAATATCAACTCACACTAAATTCAACACGCTAACTAGTTTTCGCCTGCGAGACAGACGGTATACAGTAGTACAGGACACCTAATAAGAAACAGGCTAATAAGAACGCCAGGCTGAGATGTTGAGGAAAATAATACACACGGGAGTGGTAATATCGAAATCAGTGTAGAAAGCACCCTCTCCCAAATAAGAAATCCAGCCTGAACCGGATATCCTGTTTCTTGTTAGGTGTCCTGTACTCTGTATAATACGTACGTAACTATATAATAAGCACTAAGGAATTTATTGCCAACTTTGAGCACACAGGTTACTGAAAATGGCTATTATGTGGAAATTATTAATAGTATGGCACCCAACCCTGAGCACCGTTTCTTTGGTGACGTGTCCTTCGTGTCGTCAGAAAACGAGCCCCAGCCTCTTCTTACGGCCGAATTTGTCAACCCTTTTACTCCCGTAAAAAAATGACCCCACACTAAATCCAAGTAGTTTGTTTCCAAAAACGCTGGCACCGTCCTCAAGGGGCGCCCTCTACCTTCCTGTAGCAGTACTCTATACCAGGTATGTATATATTATGTATGCTGCAACGAGTAGAGTGTTGTATTCCTGATTAACTCGGCTGTGTCGAACATGCCTTAACATGCTTCAGGTATATACTATAAACCCTGCTGTGCATATAGCCTATGGCACGAGAGACTCTCCAGAGTATGGCAGCATGTATGCATGTGCCTCCGTCTACGACGTGACTATAACCATATATATATGCACACATACCTGGTATAAATATATACATATATATGCACAGCATCATGTTGTTGTAGGATTTCCACGAGTAGAATGTAGTAACGCAGGCTCAGTGGTACATGTAATAGCCCTCGAGAAAAAATATAACAGACCGGCGCTATGAACGAGCATTTCACACCAAACAGCAAGCAGCAAGCAGCAAGCAGTTTATCGCACGTCACCTACCTGCGTGAGGATGGCCGCGGTGACCGCAGGGTCCAGGTCCTCGATCGACGGGGCCACCGCCAGCACCTTCGTCGAGTTGTCCCCCACGACCGTCCGTTTCGAGGAGCGCGTCTCTTTCGACTCGTCCGCGCTGTAATAATAGCTGCTGCGTCCCCCCTCCGCCTCCCCCCCGGCCCAGTCGTCATCGTCGGTAGGGCCTACTGAGCTCGAAACGCCGTAGCAGTTCCACCAAAACATCATGGCACCTTTCCCTCGCTCGCTAAAGCAATTAAAATGTAGATGGTAACAGGGGGCGGTTCAAGGCACAACGCCAACACACTAGGGAGTGAAGCTTCAGACGGTATGAAGGGAATAGGCCACTGACTATGTTTTCGGCTTTTCTGCCCCCGCGCCTGCCTCCTCCGGAAGATGCGCCTCCAGCCAGATAGACGGAGAACATGACAGCAGGAGGAGTACCGTTACGTCCCACCACGAGGAGAAAGATCAAAACTTTCGAACCAACTATTGAACTGAGAATTCATAACAAAAGCTACTGCTGCTGCTGCTGCTGTCTTTGTCGTCTTGTAACATGAAACGTCTCCCCGTCGAATAAAATTGATTGATGTTATATTCTAACATGAAGAAGTAGGCCACACAGCAGTCAGTATTACAGCAGAGTCTGCCAGGTAAGCAGGAAGTGTATGTCCAGGGGGCGGCGAAGCGACGAGCGAGCGCCCGCGTGCCCACGCGCCCTTACGAATTTGGTTGGCAGGCCTCCCGCCTATACTATCCGCTTGCTACTGGTATAACCCTCTTCCTCCGACCCTGCGCTCGTGTTTTTCCTTCATTCAGTCACGAGGTCAGATGGACGAGGTTGAAATTGGTCCATGACCCTATACCCACCGTCTAGAAATTGGAGATGGTGCTTACGTGTGTTTCGTTTTCATTTGTATACATGTGTACTTCATATTCAAGATTCAAGTAGTACGCTCGAGTCTATTCAACACTCGGGCATGCCGGCTAGTTTAGGCTTGTCTAGACTGTAGGGACAGCACAAACACTTGCATGCTCCTAGGTAGCATTTCAATATTTAGTAATACAGCAGTAATTATCCAGGCAACTGATTGATGATGTTCATGTTTGTATGGAATTGTAATTTACAAATACATCATCTATGAGTGGGGCCGATCGAGGGGTTGATACTCAACTTTTCTATATTTTGTCTCTGCCATATATTTTACCATTGTATCGAGTCACCCATTGGCGTGGTGACGTGGACACAGAACCGCTATACGTATTGTTCTCCCCTTTTTGCAAAATAGCGGTGCCTCGTACATAATATTGCTGTAGTAATATATACATGTATCTATATAACATATATTTATTAATATAAGAAAAACAAACGACACATTGGCCCTTTTCGAAAAGCAAAACTGCTTTAATATGCCACCAGGAATTAGGCACAGAATCGCTATTATTACCAGGCATGTATGAGGTATCCTAAAGCTGGTCTTCTAGACTACCTGGTATCTTACATATGTACCCGAAGAAAATACACTCTGTTTGTTCCTGGCCAGGCTGAGGCGTGTATGCATACACTGACTGGCCGCCACATGCATGACACGCGAATTATTTTTACTTTTCTCATATATATATACCGTACCAGGTACGCGACACATACATACATGGTGATTATCTCTTATCTGTCAAACTGAGATCTGTGTAAATTTAAGAACTTACAGGTAACGTATTTATTTGTGCCGGACTCGAGGAGGAAATAGGAATTGGAAATCAGGAAGGGCGAAGGGGTCGTCAGGTAAGAATCTGCCAGACTGCACTGCCCACAAGAATAAAAAAGAAAAATGCCCGAACACCCCCAAAGGCCACATGAGCCCCCAAACGAAGCTTCCTCCTCTCCAAAACCGTGCTCACAGGTGACGCGTTTTTTTTTCAATGAAAGTGTACAAGTTTTTCTCAAAAACAAAATATCTTCCCTTGGCAAGCATGCAATTCCTTTTTTTCTACTATTAATAGTAATGCCGCCGCGTAGTACGAGAGTACCAGCAGTCGTCATGATGTTTTATGTTTGTCGGCATCTTCGAACTTTCTTCGGCTTCAGTAAAGCACCGCGGAGTAGGACTTTACCGAGCGCCAAAGGACCGCGCGTGGATGCACGGTGGTGGCTCGCCCTCCCCCATACAGCCGACGTCGGCGTCTTCGACGAAAGAGCGGGCGCCGCCGTCCAGCTCGACGCGCGGGGATCATGAAATGGCACCATCCCGGGGACGGGTTGCTCTCTTGATGGCATCGGGGCGAATCCCCCGGAAGGGAGTGGTCTCCGACATTTTTGGAGGCGTTTCCCTCTCGGGTTTGTCTTTCCGTGTCCCCTATTTTGTGTTTCCATTTGTATCGAAGGCGTTTTTTTCGGAGATGGAACACTATCATCCCCCCCCCCTATCAATATGGGTAACTATTATTACGATGGAGCGCTGAGCGTGAAGCGGGCCAATTGACCCTACTCTGAATCCGGTACACTTCACAAAGCTTGGTCTACCGTCCGCCGCCGGCGACCGCCGCGCGAGCGTGCCGCGCCCTTCCCACACATCAGCCTTCGGTGTCTCGGGCGAACGAGCGGGCGCCTGCGTCGAACTCGGCGAGCGGGGGGCTTGCGAAGCCCTCCCGGGGACGGCTCGCTCTCTCCCCGGCGTGGCGGACAATCGCAAAAAAGTTGAAACCCCCCGCGTACCATTATACCACATCTTGCTGAGAGCAGAGGAGAGAGAGGTGCGCGTGCGAGATAGAGAGAGACGCTTGCTGTCGCAGCTCCTTTGACCATGCTGGTGTGGTGTGTACCCCCGCTGTGGTTGTGTAGCTAGTTGCGTAGGAGCGTGCGCTCTATGCCGTGAGAGGGTAGAAGGTCAGGGGGCGACGCAGCCTGTGTTGCTGTCTGTGTCCCTCTACGTGTGTGTGCTGTGTGTACCCTCCTCTACCCAGGGAGGCCAGAGGCACAGGTTTGCCGTGCTTGCGTGTTTCCAGACAACGGCAGAACCAGCACCCGACTACAATCATGCCAGCAGCAGAGCAGTAGCTTCGTCTCCGTGGACCCTGAGCCCTGGCGCTTGCCTGCAGCAGCACTGAGCACGCCTCTACTTCCTCTAGGGCATCACGTTTTCCTTCAAAAACCAAACAAGAGCACCGCAGCAGCAGAAGCAGCAGCAGCAGCAGCAGCGATCAGCCTCAATGCCACCTCTCCTATCCGAAATTTTAAGATGGTTTTGGTAATCATATTATTAAAAGTTCATTTTCTTCCAACAACTCTATTCAACCATTTTACGCACCTGGGTACGTACGTCTTCAGAGTGATATACGACCATCCACCTAATACTGACTGTTGTATGCTATGCACAGCAGTATCAACATACACACTACTGGCCCTAAATATAAGCACCATTTCCAATTACATGTTAATATGCAAACGGTCCTTATCTTCCGGTACCTGGTATGTACGTATCATACGACTGATGTATTTTTACTGTAAGACGACTGCTGTCATTGCGTTTCCATTTTTCAAGTTTTCTTATTCCCTGGGAAACCTCCACCTCTTGGTACCGCCATCACTTCTCGAATTACTCTTTTATCTTCACTCTCCAACTTTTATGGAGGGCGGGGCCGCCGATAGGCGGCCCTGTCCGATCCTTGTATATTATATATTATGGGTTGGGTTGGCGTCGCCTGGCGACGACGCTGTAAAACATGCCTCTCACTGCGTGAGCGAGACAACCAGGGTACCGTTTTTTTTTCTTGTTTTTTTTTGCGGTTACCCAACGCTGGCGGTCGAGTAGATCATTTGTGCGGGGTTGATAACCTCATCTCCCCACAAGGGGAATGATCGTATCACGTAGTGTGATATGGTAAGGCAACCATCGTAGGCAGATACATAGTGCTCCCATTGCTGTCTCAGGAAGTAGCCACACCAGACATTAAATTAACTCATTGAAGCTGTCATCCATATGCAAGTCCGCCTGACAAGCGGTTCTTAGTAGGATGCAGCTCACCCTTCATGCGACTCGCCCAACACCTGACGGCGCTTCGCGCTTGGTGCTAGCAATGTCTGCCTGGTCGGTGAAAACCCGACATGCTCCGTCCCGGCATTGTAGGGATGCGAGGGTCTATGGTCATACGACTACGGCCATGCATGAAAATGAAGTACACCCCCCCCCGGGATTTTGGCTTAGCGGTAGACCGATCGATTCTGCACCTAACCATATTGTCCCCGTAACTAAAACCCCATCTTTCAAAAACAAATGTTTGTGTTTTTTCGTTGTATATAATACCTGGTACCTGGTACAATTATTTTGAACGTTTTAGTGCAATTGTTTTTAACGTTTTAACGATTTAGCATTATTTGTACTATTTATTATTCCATTTGCCATCTAACATGGTGCAGCTCTTATTTCAATCATACCATTCACATATAAACTACTAAATACAAAAAATGAGCGCTCAATTGTGCACACCAAAAAAGTCCGGGGTTCGAGCCTACCTAACTTTCGAGTTTTCGTACGTCCGCGTCGTTTATTCGTACGGTTTTTAGTCCGACTTGGTGGGTAGGCGGTACGATATATAGGTGGGTATGTGGGTGGGCTGGAGGGGTGGGCGGTTGTACTATGATGGGTTGACTAGGATGGGTAGGTATATCTAGTGGATGGGTGCGCGTGGGTAGGTAGAATGCCGCGGCTCCGCTGGCGTACCAGCGGTATTGCCAATTTCATACAAACATTGTAACACCTTTCCCCCCTTATTGTGTTTTTACTGCTTATAAAATCAGTGCGGTGGTGACTGGTGTACACTGTGCTTGGGCTGGTAAAGCACCTGTACATCGTATGTTATGAGATTGGGTGAGACACGGAGTATTCCCTTGCAGGTCTGTGTATATTAAGCATGTCCTGCGTGTTACTCACTTTCGTGTAGAATCAAGCGTGGGAGAAACGAGGCTTCTTTATTCCCAGAGCCGTGATGGCATCTGGCCCGGAAGGGTCTCATTGTCCTTCCGTTCTTATAATCACCCCGAATACGAATGACTATTCAAAAAATAGGAAAACGGACCAATTACATATGCTGAGGTAGTTACCGGCCTTCCAAGCCTATACTACCACACTAGCCCACCCTAATTAGCCGTATATGCATAAACATGGGAAATCCGCGGAAATCCCAACTCCACGAACTAGAACATATACATTAGGATGAGTCGAAGATGCGGCTCTTCAACCTCCACTCCCACACCTCTGAGTTGCTTGGCTAAGAACCCGGGAAAAACGCAAAGACGCCATATTGCTGAAAGATTGGGTGACACACTGTTAGCATATGGACGTTGAGATCCATACGTATCTATTGTGATGTGCAGTCACTACGCACTGATACGAGTATATGAGTATCTTAATCTAGATATTCGGGTAATTGCAATATGCGGATAGATTACGAGTTTGTCTTACTCGTAGTGCGCCGCGTTGTATGCCCAAAGCATCTTCATCAGGAACGATGCTGAGAACGTTGCTATAATGTTCCTATAACATTGTAGAGAACATTACAGGGAACAGTACCAACTACGGTAGAATGTAACTGCCCGTAGCATGGGCATTGTACCGGGATGATCAGGTGCAGGCACCGCCCACCTCGATCACTCTACTCCGCTTCCCTCTTCTTCTCTTCTCTTCTCTTCTTCCTTTTCCATTGATCTCCCTGAGGTCAATCTTCTTTCCATTATGGCCACATAAGCGCCTATTCAAACCATGACTTTTCTTCTTCTACACAAGTGATCTTCACAGACACTCCGGTGCCACCTCTGCCATCTCTCTCCGTAGAGACAGAGCCTCGACACACGCGTCATTCTTTCAGGTTATGAGCCTCGCCTTTGGTCTACGCACCGGCTGGCACCACGGAACGATGTCTCCCGGAGAGCTCGTCACGTTCTACATTCGAAGAAATTTCAAGTTTTCCACTGCGGAGGAATACGGTTTTTGCTCCAAAAACCAGAAGATTATAATCTACCCAACAGCATCGACATCGACTCTCATCATCGATTTTCATCAAGTTCGTTCAACAGGGTTACTACAAGGAGGACTGCTTTCACGCTTCTACGCGCGAGGCAGGTAAGGAGACTGCTGTCACGCTTTTACGCGGGTAGCACGTACGAGTAATGAGTCCGGTTTCACGCTTCTGTCGTGAAACTCGTACTCGTACATTCAACATCGTTTTCACGCTGTAATTGCAAAAATAAGCCACCGACTATTTTTGTAACATCACACGCAAAGCTTTGTTTTCGATACTATGATACTTTGAAGCTGTAAGCGCGAAACAAGTCACGAACCATTTCTGCTCATCACACGCGAAGCAAGTTCCGCACTGCTTCCACGCTGTTAAAGCACGAATAAACGTTACAAGACCTCTGTTTCTCCGCCATCACAAAGTTAGTGTCGAGCCGGTTTCACGCTAATAAAAAACGCGCGAGGTCGTTATCAAAACCGTTTCTTCAAGCTAGTATGCACGAAGTATGTACACATAGATTTGTCCTCGTGCAAGTATCGCCGAGGAGACCTACACGTGCTGAATCATACAGCCAGGTCGTTGACGAATCTGCTACTCAGCGTAGCATCGGGGGGATTACCTCCTGCCTCCATTTAGGCATTCTTTACCAGCAACGGCTTCACGCTTTTAGGCGAAAGCACGACTTAAGACTCGGAAGGAAAAACCATCCTCGTCCATTCTATTTGGGGAGAAGGTCAACAAACGTTGCATCACGCAGCCAGACCGTGGATGAAATCGGCTACTTAGCCTACTATGGAAGTCAACTCCTGTCGGTTTGTCTGCTACTATCAGCTTGGCACAGGGGCAACACCTCTTGTTTTACAAGGAGCTAGCACCTCCAACATCATAGGGGACTTCAAATTCTTCATCTGCTACCTGCGATAGCTGCTGAGCTTCGCCATCATCATCATCGTTGATTACAGAAGGTATCCTCAGCGCTTCATCTTCGCAACTTCTTCATTGTATGTCACCAGGATCTACATCTACTTCGACTACTGCTGCAAGGGCTGCAACATCACTGCTTCGAGAAGGTATCTGCACCTACGACTACAGTAGTACACCAACAGCAGTCCTGCGACTTCTACTCAGCATTTTCAGGTCATCTGCAGCAATTAATTCGTAAGTTTCTTTTCAAGCTCTTCTTTAAGAATCGGAGACGACAAGACGGCCGCCTGCAATCTCACCAGGGTTCAGCTCCACAGCAACACCACCGAAGCGTTCATCAAGCAGCTGGCCATCACCATCTACAGCATATTGGGGACCAGCTACGTATTCGGCGACATCTAAGCTAAAACATTAACCCCACTCTGGGGGAAGTTTGCTGATTTTTCCCAAACCAGGGAGTTCCACACTTTCTTGTTGCATGCTTGCGACCGATCTGTGGAGAAAATTTTCTATTACGCCGCAAAATGCGGTCCAACCCAACAATGGCATCAACCGGCACTCGCACTCTTCGAGCAACACGGCCCAGCACACATTACGGACTAATTACGGGGACAAGTCTTTACCATCTCTTCAGGTCTCCATCGCCACCATCAACATCATCTCACAGCCATCTTCATCTAAACGTACATCTTTTGGTCTGCTCTTCTTCATACAAGATCTTCAGCAGCAGAACCACTTCTTCTTCAACTACAGCATATCTACGCCACAACAGCACGGAAACGAAGATCGTCATCATCATGCGCAATCCTTGCGTCTCTTCTTTACCTTGGTTTTCGTGGGGGATGTATATTTTTGTACTTTTCCTCTGTTGGCTTTGCTGTACGTAGAGTATCTTCACACGAGTACGTCCTACGTATGTAATCAAACATGATGCACACTGCTATATGCCGTCACGGATACACATCTGCCTTGTTATCAGTTGTTCTTTAGCTTTCCACAGCTTTTCTTTGAGTATGTATCCTAAATACACACTCACCATGCTGATTTGTACTTCACACATCTCAGTGTAGCTGGACACATACATATATGTGTCCACATTTTCTTTTCGAAGTCGTTCGATTTCTTAGTCCTAGGATCCATTGGGGAGGGGCGTAGCATAGGTGCAGTAGATACTTTCTTACGCTTTATTTGCTAGGATATAGCTCGCTGGTCAGCACCACAGCATCACGAGTCTTTTTTGCGATACGATTGCGCCCAACGTAGTCTATTGCCGTACTATCGTTACTCGTAGATATATTTCGAGTACGTACGTACATACATGTACACAACTGAATAGTACACTTTTCCGCTGTACTGGACGAATGCCATCAGTTTCTACTTCAATTTCATGTTGCTCTAGGTATCAATTCGGGGGCACGAGTTGAACACCCATCATACGGGTTATGGCTTCTTTTCTAGGGTATAATTCGCTGGTATTCACACCACGATTTGTTTTCTTCTTTGACTTTGCTTACACCAGGTACTACTCTGTAGGGTCTATATGAGTACGTACGCACGTCTATACTCCACACTGGACACGCGTCTCAGTCTTATCAGATGTCTCTTCAACTATCCAATGTTGATTGCTGGACAAAAGAGTATTCACACGTACTGGTACATACAGTAGGTCATTGCTATTTTTGTCTGGGTACACACCCATCGATTTTCTTTGTTTCTGCAAGTTTACGTACTATTTCCGTAGCTCTGCTATTGTAGCATTCAATTGAGGGGGCGGGTTGCAAGTACAGCAGATAACTTTCTACGCTTTTCATTGTAGGTTATGACTCGGCGGTCATGCACTATGACTCAGTGGTCATGCACAACAACAATTAGCTTTTCTGACATGAGTACAACCATATTGCCGCCGTCATTACACGGGACTGAATATGTAGTGAACTTTGTGTTTACTGTTTTCCACATTGCTGCTTCATTCGCGCAGGGCTGAATATGTTGTACCATTATTTCATTCTTCACTCGTTCATTTCGATTTTTGAGTATCAGGTTTCTACACCGTAGGCATTACTCTAGCTACTGACTTTCATCACGGGGGCGTGTTAGCATATGGACGTTGAGATCCATACGTATATATTGTGATGTGCAGTCACTACGTACTGATACTAGTAGATGAGTATCTTAGTCTAGATATTCGGGTAATTGCAATATGCGGATAGATTACGAGTTTGTCTTACTCGTAGTGCGCCGCATTGTATGTCCCAAGCATCTTCATCCGGAACGATGCTGAGAACGTTGCTAGAACGTTACTATAACGTCGTAGAGAACATTACAGGGAACAGTACCGACTACGGTAGAATGTAACTGTCCGTAGCCTGGGTATTGTACCGAGATGATCAGGTGCAGGCACCGCCCACCTCGATCACTCTACTCTACTCTACTCTACTCTAATCTACTCTACTCCACTTTACTCTACTCCTCTTCCCTCTTCTCCTCTTCTCTTTTCTTCTTCCTTTTCCATTGATCTCCCTGGGGTCAATCTTCTGCCCATTATGGCCAAAGAAGCGCCTTTTCAAACCATGACTTTTCTTCTTCTTCACAAGTGATCTTTACAGACACTTCGGTGCCACCTCTGCCATCTCTATCCACAGAGACAGAGCCTCGACACACGCGTCATTCTTTCACACACGGAATATTCCCTTGCAGGTCTGTGCTGGGTGTTACTCACTTTCGAGTAGAATCAAGTGTAGGAGAAAAAACAATGTATTCCCAGAGCCGTGATGGCATCTGGCCCGGAAGGGTCTCATTGTCCTTCCGTTCATATTAGTATACCCCGAATACGAACGCCAGTCCAAGAAATAGGAAAACGGGCCAATTACCGATAATGAGGCAATTACGGCCTTCGAAACCCATATTGTTACACTAGCCCACCCTGATGAGCCGTATATTATGCAGAAATATGGGAAATTCGGGAAATCCCAATTCCACGAACTACGTAGAACATGATGAGTCGAAGATGCGGAATTACCTATATTGAGGTAATTACCGGCCTTCCAAGCCCATACTATTACATTAGAGGTGTTACCCTTTTGCCAATTACCCGGGTACTCGCGAGTATTACCCGGCTTGCTAATACCCGTCACGGGTACGAGTAACACTTCATACTCGCCGAGTATTTGGGCCCCGGGTACCCGGGTACCCGGGTACCCGGGTACTCGTTGGTTTACGTTGGAAACTCCGGGGATGACACCTTATCATCCCCTAAATCACGTCCCCTGGGTAGTGTCTCGTACATAGTCTCCACAAAACCCTTTTCAAATGAAAATGCTGTCTCACAATGCTGGTACAAGAAAATCAGGATTTATGGGCGATGTACCTCGCCCATAGATAGTATAGCTGTCGCTAGGAACTCGCGCAGCAGGATATTAGTAACTGTCGTCAACTTGTGTGCAGTGATGGGGAAAAAACAGGCAAAAACGTCGACGACGTGCCCCGAGAACCCCCTCTGCCCTCCCTTCAGGCGGTACACGCGCATGATGGTGCAGGCTACGGCAATGAGGATCTATGTCCTCCACTTGCGTGAGGCCCTGGAGTTCTAGAGGAGCATTCCCCGTGTCCACGTCATTGGCGTTGCAGAAAGCCTTTGTCACTTTTCTATTTCGTTGGTAGCGTTAACAGCTGCTCGATGAAAAGCAATACAATGGAGCAAAAGTAGTTGAAATTCAAGTTTCCTGTGTAGTTACTATCAATACACCAGGTGTATGTACGTAGCATATTAGTACGTTTACTACAGAAATTACCCTAACCCTAAGTCTTGGTTTTTGTAAAGGAATAAAAAATGACTTCGTAATGTATGATGGGTTTTAAATTATTTGGTTTTTGTATACGGGGTTGAAAATGACTTGGTTTTAGCATTGGTGATGAAATGACTTGTTTTTTGTAAGGTGGGTTGGATATGACTTGGTTTTAGTATCAATAATGAAAATTACCTGTTTTTTGTATGGTGGTGCTGAAATGACTCGGTTTTTGTATAGTGGGTCTGAAATGAGACTTGAAATTGTATGGGGGGTCTGGATTGACTTGATTTTGTTAAAGGGGGCCTGAAATGACTTGAATTTGTATGGGGGGTCTGAAATGATTTGAAATTGTATGGGAGGTCTGGACTGACTTGATTTTTGGTGAAATTACTTGAATTTGTATGGGAGGTCTGAAATTACTTGGTCTTTGTATAGGGGGTTGGCAATGACCCGGCTTTGTATAGTGGGTCTGGAAATGACTCGGTTTTCGTTAGAGGGGTTTGAAATTACTTGACATTGTATGGGGGGTGTAAAATGACTTGATTTTTTTATGGTGGGTTTGAAAGGACTTAAAATTGCATCGGGGGTCTAAAATGACTTGGTTTTTGTATTGTGGCTCTGAAATAACTTGAAATTGTATGGGGGGTCTGGATTGACTTGAAATTGTATGGTGGGTCTGAAATGACTTGATTTTTGTATAGGGGGTCAGCAACTTGTCAACGCAAGATTCCGGGGTTGGAGACCAGTTTACGACTCCCTACTTATTGTTTTGTTAGAGTACGAGTACAACGTAGTAGACAGATAAAATTATTAGAGTTGCAGTACGTCTACTATATATGAAGAAAACATGGAGGCACACACAACTTGTACGAGTAGAGTAACAGGTGGTGCAGCGACTTGTCAACACAAGAGTCCGGGGTTCGAGACCCGTGTACGACTCCTAACTTTCTTATTTTTAAGTTAGAGTACAACGTAGTACACAGATAAAATTCTGAGAAATTGATGAAAAGTGCGAAAAAAAGTAGTAGACAAAATAAAATGCTGAGAATTTGATGAAAAGCGCAGACAAAATCAATAGTTTAATTAAGTAAGAAAACGGCCAAGGCTATTTTGCGAGAGGTCCCTATGCTATCACGAGAGACTTGGTCAAAATTAGAAACTCACATTACCAATTCCCTCATATGCTCTGTTTTACGAGCCCGTCAGGTTGATTTTGATTGTTTTTTCGTGGATCGATAATTACCACCGAGGAACATATATTCCAGGTTAAATTTTGACTGTGAGCGAAACCCAACTCTTAAAAACAACAAAGCACTAAAATCGTTTTTCATTCTCATCGGAAAGGCAATTCTCAATTAGGAAAATCGGCTGTTACATGTAATTCGATGCTTTGGTGGCGCGTAGTCTGTTGTTTTGTTGGTATGGTTGTATGAAAATCATTGTGGCAAAGGGTTGGTGTGCCCGAATGTTGTAGAACAACCTTCTTAGAGTTTATCTGTTGCAGCGTTAAGGACCAAACATGATAAATAATGTGCCGGGTACCCGGGTACCCGGTTGTTAGACGGGTACCCGGCTGTTAAACGGGTACCCGGGTACCCGCCCAAAATAGACGTAAATACTCGCGAGTACCCGGGTATTTTTTTTTCCGATTTAAGAGGGTACCCGTTTAGGGCGGGTACTCGTCGGGTAACACCTCTATATTACATACATGTAAATGCCATGTGATAGAAAAAGGTTCTTGAGAAGCCGCTCAAGAAAACAAAACATCACATTGAACGCGTTTGTTTGTAGAATGAGAATGATATCATTATGTGATTGTGGGGTCAAGGGGGTATGGGTGGGTGAAATTGATAAATTAGTTGCCTGACTTCACAATATCCATGAATTCATTGTTTCCTGGTCCCTTGCATGCGTGTTAAAGGAGACGATATTCTGCTGGTTGCTGTTGTTTGTTATAGGAAAGTTACAGTTTCGGTCCCCTTCAATTTGTACAACAAGTAAGTCGTACATGAGAAGGTTGCATGCCGGTCGGGGTTACTAGCGCCATAGATAGGGTTACAATGCTATAATGGGGTGCGGGTGGGCCAAAGAAAAGGAATAAACCCCCCCCCACGTCTTCTATACTGCTACACCTATAAATCAATAATAATGAAATCCGGGAGAACAAACAAAAATTGGGAGAGACACTCATACCAAACACACTAATAAATAGAAAATAATCGTATTCCTGATTGAAGAGAATTGACGACTTACTTGGTGAGTCGTATGTATGTCTGAGATGAAATAATTAATACCAGTACTACTACAGTACTATACTAAATTCAAGACGTTTCCATCTCCGAGGCACATTATATGAAAAAATGGTGTGCATGGTATTTCCGCGTCAATTTAATTAATTGTTGGTTGCTGTTATTAATAATGGTGTCGACTAAAAGGTAAACAGCAGTACTACCTGTGTGCTGCTAATAATAATGCTTAAGGTTTTGCTGTACAGTATACGGAGGCAAATCAATGTATATATATATATATGCTGTAGAGTGAGATATGGTCTGTAGCAGTATGATGGTGTTATTTGTGGCCGACTTCTCGTACAGTAGTGATACTGTAGTCGAAATATGGGAGCTCATTATGTTACTGGTAGGCGAGCCGGGTTGGAAGCTTCAGCCCAGAAGAAAAAACAATGTTAGAGAAAAAGAATAAAAAAACACAATTTCGTGTCGGGAAATAGGAATAAGAACACCACCATCGGGGATTACGAGCAACGAGCAGGCGATACTGTAGAGAGAGAGCGAGTTTATGGGCATGCCATCATCTATCTACCTGTCATCTCTTGGCAAAACGAACATTTGATCGCTTGATGCGCACCACCGGATCGCTGTTCTGGCCGACCCCTAGAAAGTGTTCTATGATTGTTGCTACTGCTACTACTGGTGAATTACTAGATTCGTGTTGGCACGGGTTCCCTGCTCCCTGTGGCCTTGTCAGATTCCCTCCACTACTGACCAAGATTTATTTTATGTATCTCATTTATTTTTCCCGCCCTTATTTTATCTCTCCCTCCTGCCGTAGCCGTAATTTAGAACCCGGGGTCACAAGACAGCCCCCCCCCCCCCCCCCCCCCCCCCCCCCACAGTACGGTTCTTGCCTTGGATGTTTTTATCGCGAGAAGGCTTCATCGGCCCTCTCTTTCCGCGTCGACTCGCGTCGAAACGCATCTTCTGACTACTAAAAGACCACCGGGGCGACCGTTGTTTTAACAAAATTGTAATCAACAACAGGCCGGCTGCCTGTTCGACCAACTGAGTGGTTGATACTCAGCTTTTCACGCTAAGTGATACGTCGGGTGCGCGTGTTTATGTACAGTACATATCCCGCGTGAACGTTTTCGGGGTGTGGTGACAAATCGTGTATACCGGTACGAAATTTAGTTATTAGTTCTACCGATGATTTTAAGATTTTGTAGTAGTACCGTAGTTGATAGCTGATGATACTTATTTATTTTTCTGATTGTGTGGTACTACATTCGCGCATAACCTACAGAACATTCCTTCATCGCGAAGGAAGGGTGTTATCATATATAGGGTATACTGTATACTGTAGTTCAGCGACTCCCCCCCTGGACGTTGCTAGGGTCAACAACAGGACGAATTTAAAAAGGGAAATTTCGCTCCATACCCATTCTGCGCACTGACAAAAGATGCAACTCGCATGACGCTTAATTGTCAGAAGTATACGTAACAGTGGTGAAAGGTGTGTTTGTGTGCTCCGCCATTCTCAACGGGAACTATTAATAGTGTGTTGAATGTGTATTCCCCGCGTTTCGACTGTCATATTCCTATATTTACCCTTTTTATATGGAGGACCATAGAAAATAGGACCAACTAGTGTTAGTAAAAACAGTTAAATATGTAAGGTATAGTGTCTACCGTAGGTCCTATTTACTATGGTCTCCCGTGACAGTAGATCCCATTCAACAGGTGCGGATGGTACCACTATTTTTACAGCAACACATACATACACATACATATCATACGTAGATGTAGACACAGAACATCGCTTCTATGGTGCCTCGTATATTATCATTCGTAGTGCCCGCCATTGTTGTAGTTTATTGACAAGAAGAAGAGTACTTATGAGTGATCAATGTTGTACATTATTGGGCTTTTTCGTGGCACTGTCCGCGGCATGTCGCGAGACGTCGCGGCAGTGTCCGTGACGTGTCGCGATATGCCGCGACACGCCACGGAAACTGTCGCGGCATGTCGCGGCAGCTGCCTTGGCGCTGGCCGTGGTATACCGCGGCGAGTGCCGCGGCCACGGCCTCGGGAAGACGCATTCGGCGACGGCGCCAACGTATCGCGGCATCGCGCGACATGCCGAGAAATGCCGCGGCACGGTTCGTGACATGCCGCGACACGTACCGCGTACAGGGCCACGAAAAAGTCAGATACTGTAGATCCGTTGGTTATGTGCGTGTAGCATGCGTGATTGTGCCTGGGGCAGAACGCCTGCGCCAGCCCCTCTCGTTTTACTTTGCGCTCGACCCCAAGACGATGTCGGCATACAAACAAGCAATACAATAACAGCACACATCCTGGAGAGGGACGCCCTCGGAAATGGCGTCGATCAGGAGAGGGGTACCACGGTGGCAGTGGTCCCAGTGATACTTTAAGGCCAAACTATTTCTGTCCTTCAGGCATGCTTCTCAACTGAGAAGCTAAGCTATCCAATAAGGCATGCCCTATCGCTCGTTTTTGTACATTATTTTTCGTTTAATAGACTTAAGCTCGTCGGGTTAAGCATACACTGTTTTTCTAAACAAAATCGATTTGTTGGTGGTAAATACGTAGATGTCCTCAAACGAGCCTCAGACAATTGCAAGTTGCACCCCTACTATACCGTGTGGCATGCGCTAGGACGCGGGTACGATTCTCGCTTCGAGCATGTTTTGTTTAAGCTATACACGAATATATATACCGGTATTACACGAGCGTAACAAGAAATAACTTGATGGACTGATTCCCGGGGTCCTCACGAACAGTGGAACGAAGTTTTGGAAAGGTTTGCAAGGTCGCACCGAGGGAGCCGTTATCGTCCGTTTTGTCTCCAACATCCTGCTGCTCCAAGTGGCGGATACTGTTGTGAGATTCAGACATATCCCAACATCACGTGTCCCCAGTCAGCGACTGCTGAAGGTTTTCCTACTAAGTAGCTGCGTTTGATTTCGTGCGGCTTTGCTACTGCTGTGGGTGCCTGGCGGAACCACACGATTACGCGAAATGACCGCCAGGGCAGTATAGTTTTGATCGATGGTTTTACATGGTAGGAACTGTAGCCCAGCTTCGTTTAGCGACCTTCAAGGAGCATCGGCGTCGTCAGAGTGTTTGCGCGGCATTTGAATGTCTTCTCGTCCTCTCAACTGGCATAATTCAGCTCACGGGTATATCCTGGTGTCCATTCTCGTTTTTCATCCCCTGGCCCTATGATACGACGTCTCCGGCGCTTCGGGTCCGGCTCTATGGTCCACGTCAATATATGTATCCAATGCGCACCAACAACAACCGCATCTGCATCTATGCTCCACACGCTTCTACCCCCCCCCCCCAGCCCAACGCTCACCCGTCACCACTATTTCTCGTGCTTCAGCCTCTCTCCCCTGCCCTTCAATTCATAAATTAGCCCACGTTGTTTTCATTGGCCACCCCTTTTGTGGCAGATGACCAGCATGATAAGTCCATGGATCGCGCCACGGTGGCACCTAAGGAGGGGTGGGGGCACGGCGGCATCACCGTTGCTGGTGCTTGCAGAAGCGGAATCCTTCTTGGTTGATCCAAAGTGAGTTTAAATGAACAGACGGTGTATCTGTCTGACATCGAAGGACAATACATTAGCGGCGAGGACGAAGCCTCCACCCCGCAGCATCTGTTCATCTGATAGTTTTGACAGGTTCTGATTTGCTTGACAAGCGTTGGGGGCGGAATTCGCAGAGCCCCACACCCATGCACCAATATGTATGGCCAGCGCGTCAAGGAACAGCCAAGCCGTGGTGCACTCAGCCTGCCGTGCCGAAATAACGCGGGAAGTTGGAGATAAAAAGGCCTTCAAGGCTGCTCGGTCACAATCCCAAAACACCTCAGTCGCTCGCCACGACGATTCCACCCTATCATGTCGTTGGCATTGTGCATTTCGACCCCACGACGTTATTTGATCGAACCGGGACATGGTATAGGGTGTTCTATACACGGATATGGATATCGAGAAGCAGGGTCTGTGGTATTCACCAGTAGGAGAACCTTCTCAGAGTGTTATTATTTTTGAGGCATACGTGTTACACCCTTTACAGGTGGTCGCACAGGCGGGCATAGGCGGCAGCATTCTGCCGTGCTGGTGCTGGACAGATGATGACCCACCGATGACAAAGCCCCAGACGATCGATATTTTGTAGAAGGGCCGCTTGTTAAGCGATCAAACTCACAGAACGCTAGACATCTGAGTATAGTGGTGGTGGTGAGAGGAATGAGAGAGGGTGTGGCAGGTCCGCGCAGTCTCTCGCCGCTACCCAGACCCTGATCCTTCGTTCACTACAACAATAAATACCTGTAACAAGCTACAACAGAAACCAACCCGTCGAAAAACTGGTCGTGGTTACGCCGTATGTTAGTCGAACCTCAACGTAAAACGCCGTGTTTTGCTGTTGCTGCCTATAACACCACCGGTGCTACAGCTGTGCTCGGCTACTGCAACACGCTACTGCGACACGCTACTGGCGGAACCAGTGCTACCTACGTTGACCGATGAATAGCAGTCAGTCGATTCCAGTTCTGGAAGGGCGTAGCCCGGGTAGTATTGCTTCCTGACTCATCGCGATCCCGAAGCTATCGAGTGGCACCTGAGTACGTATCGTAGCTGTTGCTACCAACTGCGCCCGGGAGCTAGCTACTGCTCGCCTCTGCTACAGCAGTACTACTGTAGTGCTAACTACTGCTGCCCTCGGCAACAGCAGTGTCACTGGCTACTGAGGATCAGAGATGTAGGTGTTCACACCCTAATATGTGTTAACGTACATAATGTGCAATGGCTGTTGAGGATAGGGGAGGCTGTAGAACGGCTCTGCCTGCCCCCTCTTTCGATTTCCACCTCGCTCCATGGAAAAAAAACTACATAGTCAAGATCACGTCATCCTTGCCCAATAGGCTAACAGCGGGCGAGATATCCCAGTGTCTGAGGAACGGAGCACCGTTGTAACAACCCTTCTCCCCTCCTCCTCCTCCTTCTCCTCTTCCTCCTCCTCCTCCTCCTCCTCCTCCTCCTCCTCTCCCTCTTCCTCCTCTTCTCCTCCTTCCTCCTCTTCCTCTCCTCCTCCTCCTCCTCCTCTCTCCTCCTCCTCTCTCCCTCTCTCCTCCTCTCCTCCTCCTCTCCTTCCTCTCCTCCTCCTCTTCCTCCTCCTCCTCCTCCTCCTCCCCCTCTCTCCCCTTCTCCTCCTTTCCCTACTCCTTCTCCTCCTCCTCTATTTTTCGATCTCTCCTCCACCTTGTCCACATTATGCTTCCGAGCCTAAGCTCATGCAGCCAGTCGGTCGACCCCGACTGACACTGCTTGCCCCCGATCGGTTTTCTGGCGTAACTAAGCAGCCGCACCATACGTGCAATGAGGACACCTCCCGCTCAAGGGTATTGAGCCTTGAATTCCGTACGTACAATACAACCACTACGTCTGAGGCCCAAGAGGTGGTATCCACTGCAAGCTTCTCCCCGGAGCTGCCAAGATAGTATTATTATATCTAGAGCTGCTGCCACGAAGAGCAACACTTACTCCCCGCAGAGCCACTTCACACAACATCATCTGGAGGTTTGGCTGCGAAGAACAACACATACTCTCCGCAGAGTCGCCACTCATAACGTCATCTGGAGCTTCTGCTGCGAAGGACACCCAAGCTACTGCACTTCGGGGTGTGAGCCCCCTAACAGGCGTACGTGGACACCGCCCACTACTGCATTGCTGCCGCTACCACTGTGGCGGCTGAAGTAAGGACGACTGTGCATCAAGTCTGGGTTCGAGTGCACGAGGTCCCTTGAAATTAATTGCGAATAGTCTACGTCGCTGCTCAGTGCAGAAGGAGCTGTAGAAGTGTAAAATGATTCAATGTGAGTAGAAGCCTTGCCATCAGCGGTACATATCCAGATCACTTCGTCTGTTTTTCATGTTTAGCTTGTGAACCTCGTAGCGGTAGGCACCATCATCAGAGGTCACCTCAACGCGTGAGGTCGCCGGGTGGACGGGATCGGTGTAAACGTAACATCTTGGGGTTAGTCGGAGCAACGCCCGTTCCGAATCGCTTCAGCACTGTTTGCTTGGGGCTGTCGGAGCTTCCGGGATCGACACAGCAGCAACCAGGGATCGGCTTAGAGATGCATTTCGGGACCAGATCACAGCATCGTCTTTAGACATCCCCGGTAGAGACTGTCTTCAACAGTAGAACTGCCACTCATTACCGTTTGGGACTGTCGAACTATGGTGTTTTAGATATCTGCGACTTCATCGTGTGAAACTGCAAAGACATCGTGTTTGAGGTCACTTCAACGCCAATGTTTGGGAAGGCCAGAGATTTTGCATCTGGGGTCGATGCACCATCGGTTGGGACTTGTGGAACATCGTTTCTGAGGTCGCTGCAACATCGTCCTTTGGACCGCCGGAATATCACGATCGCCTGGGGTCGCACCAGCTTGATGGAAATACCTGTTTTGTCAAGACGGTACACGTGCTATGCGGGTATAATCGTGGTTGTGAGCCCCCCAGCTGGATGATCACTTGGAGACAGGTTTGTCTTGAACGAACAAACCAAAAATGTGCTGGCGTTACAATCACATCTAAATACTATGTACTGTAGTGTCTCAACGTCGCAAGGATTGCGTAATATCTACTGTAGATACGAATCTTTTAAATAATGTACTTCGTATGAACACGAGAGATCTCGTAGCACAAACACGAGGCCCAGCTGTCTGACTGCCATTTGCTCACATATGTTTACCCTTCCTGGTTCACGAGGGCACGCTGTTCAACATGACCAGGATGTTTCCTCTGAACTGAATGAAGCTCATGCATCTAGTCGATGACTGACCGTGCTTGCCTTCTGCGCACTGCCTGACGTAATTCAGCAGCCGCCCCACGCGCCTCATGGAAACGCACACCCTGCTGTGACGTCCTGCACATGTGTTGCTGTGGTTGAACACCGTCTCGCTTGTAGGTTGCCAGCCAGAATCGTCACCGAAAAGAGCGCCGAACATCTATTGACGCCAAATGCGTGAAAACACGCGTCAACATACTGTAGCCGAAGTACAGCAGNACGCTAACGGGTAAAAGACAAGCACGGGCTATCGCGAGCTTCTGCATCATCCTTGATGCCGCTCAATTCAGACGAGATAAAGTGTGCAGTGTCTTATATTCTTGCGTACAGAGGCGGCATTGAAGCCCAGAATGGGTTTCGGTTGTCCTCCGAACGTGTACACCTTTCCTCCTCCTGCTCCTCCTCCTCCTCCTCCTCCTCCTCCTCCTCCCCCTTCTCCTCCTTCTCCTCCTTTCCCTACTCCTTCTCCTCCTCCTCTATTTTTCGATCTCTCCTCCACCTTGTCCACATTATGCTTCCGAGCCTAAGCTCATGCAGCCAGTCGGTCGACCCCGACTGACACTGCTTGCCCCCGATCGGTTTTCTGGCGTAACTAAGCAGCCGCACCATACGTGCAATGAGGACACCTCCCGCTCAAGGGTATTGAGCCTTGAATTCCGTACGTACAATACAACCACTACGTCTGAGGCCCAAGAGGTGGTATCCACTGCAAGCTTCTCCCCGGAGCTGCCAAGATAGTATTATTATATCTAAAGCTGCTGCCACGAAGAGCAACACTTACTCCCCGCAGAGCCACTTCACACAACATCATCTGGAGGTTTGGCTGCGAAGAACAACACATACTCTCCGCAGAGTCGCCACTCATAACGTCATCTGGAGCTTCTGCTGCGAAGGACACCCAAGCTACTGCACTTCGGGGTGTGAGCCCCCTAACAGGCGTACGTGGACACCGCCCACTACTGCATTGCTGCCGCTACCACTGTGGCGGCTGAAGTAAGGACGACTGTGCATCAAGTCTGGGTTCGAGTGCACGAGGTCCCTTGAAATTAATTGCGAATAGTCTACGTCGCTGCTCAGTGCAGAAGGAGCTGTAGAAGTGTAAAATGATTCAATGTGAGTAGAAGCCTTGCCATCAGCGGTACATATCCAGATCACTTCGTCTGTTTTTCATGTTTAGCTTGTGAACCTCGTAGCGGTAGGCACCATCATCAGAGGTCACCTCAACGCGTGAGGTCGCCGGGTGGACGGGATCGGTGTAAACGTAACATCTTGGGGTTAGTCGGAGCAACGCCCGTTCCGAATCGCTTCAGCACTGTTTGCTTGGGGCTGTCGGAGCTTCCGGGATCGACACAGCAGCAACCAGGGATCGGCTTAGAGATGCATTTCGGGACCAGATCACAGCATCGTCTTTAGACATCCCCGGTAGAGACTGTCTTCAACAGTAGAACTGCCACTCATTACCGTTTGGGACTGTCGAACTATGGTGTTTTAGATATCTGCGACTTCATCGTGTGAAACTGCAAAGACATCGTGTTTGAGGTCACTTCAACGCCAATGTTTGGGAAGGCCAGAGATTTTGCATCTGTGGTCGATGCACCATCGGTTGGGACTTGTGGAACATCGTTTCTGAGGTCGCTGCAACATCGTCCTTTGGACCGCCGGAATATCACGATCGCCTGGGGTCGCACCAGCTTGATGGAAATACCTGTTTTGTCAAGACGGTACACGTGCTATGCGGGTATAATCGTGGTTGTGAGCCCCCCAGCTGGATGATCACTTGGAGACAGGTTTGTCTTGAACGAACAAACCAAAAATGTGCTGGCGTTACAATCACATCTAAATACTATGTACTGTAGTGTCTCAACGTCGCAAGGATTGCGTAATATCTAGATACGAATCTTTTAAATAATATACTTCGTATGAACACGAGAGATCTCGTAGCACAAACACGAGGCCCAGCTGTCTGACTGCCATTTGCTCACATATGTTTACCCTTCCTGGTTCACGAGGGCACGCTGTTCAACATGACCAGGATGTTTCCTCTGAACTGAATGAAGCTCATGCATCTAGTCGATGACTGACCGTGCTTGCCTTCTGCGCACTGCCTGACGTAATTCAGCAGCCGCCCCACGCGCCTCATGGAAACGCACACCCTGCTGTGACGTCCTGCACATGTGTTGCTGTGGTTGAACACCGTCTCGCTTGTAGGTTGCCAGCCAGAATCGTCACCGAAAAGAGCGCCGAACATCTATTGACGCCAAATGCGTGAAAACACGCGTCAACATACTGTAGCCGAAGTACAGCAGTATTGCTGTGTAGAGTTAGTGACATGGGTGGACCTCTGGAAGGGGCTCTACTGCAATGGTGATAAGGTGGCGCGTCTTAAACTTGGCCATACACCTGTATACGCGATTTACTGCAATATAGTTCCAATCCCAACGCCGTGGAGTTCGTAATCTTGAGCTCAGGGTAACCACGCGGCAGATAATACCAACGGGTACAGTAGGGAGAGTATGCCCCGCGAGGGTATGTATTGGTGAAGGCATGGAGGAAGGGGGGATCGGAGGTTGCTGGGACGATCGGGCAAACATTCAACAATAAATTATGGGGCGCATCAAGTTGACCACAGCAGTACACCTCGTCAGCTTCCCCGACAGGTCGTCGACACCAATCGCACACCAATCGCTGTCAAATCAATTATCAGACAACAACGTAAATGTCGTGCGTCAAGACGCTCAAGTTCCCCAACCAAGTGCTAAGTCGTTCAACCAACCGAGCGAAACAGGCGACTCCTCTTTGTGAATAAATACCGTACAAGTAGTGCGACAGAGGATCAGTGTGAGCAAATACAACACGCAGGCGGATGGATGATGATGATGTTTGAAACGATGCCCAGGGCGGGGATGCCCAATTTGGGGAGCTCCTCACCAGGACGGTAATTGCCGCAGTCAGTGTCCAGCGGACGATCTCCAAGTGTTTAAATACGAGTCACCGAGGGATCCAGGGAAAGCTAACCCAGTCAATAGCGATCTGGATCGAGGCTGTACCCTGGGCATAACGGCAACAACACCGAACGGCAGCAAGTGGCTCCGAGGGGGTCATGGCGTGACCTTGGTTTTTAAGTTTCAGTGCGCAACGGGAGAGACGGCGAGGAACCGTTCACTCCGCTTACCTAAAGCACTGCTGCAAGAAAAAGACAACTTCGTGGAGAGTCAAGCACGTACAGACAGCACGAGGAAAGAGCCCGGGAAAACAAAAGGGACACAAATAAATACCGTAAATATGTATCAGGAGGAAAGAGCACGGGAGAACAACACGGAGGGGCACAATTAACGTAAATATTGCAAATCGAGTCGGACATCAGTACAACGAACGGAACTGCAGTACCTTCCAGTCATCAAGTTGGAAATGTTAATCTTGCCAAACGAACTACAGTACTATATGTTGTATGTTTCTTACGCTATTCGACAGCAGCAGTGATGTGTCCCTGCTGCCTCCCGGACCCCCGTTACATTGCCCGCTACCGCTGCCCTTGGTATTGTAGCCTTACACGATTATGGTAGGGTTCGTATGGCTAGGTTCCGATTCGACTACTACTGTTGTAGTGTAAATATGAGGTAGCACCATCCTTTTTTCGCTGCTGACCGATCATTTTACCGCGAGTGCAACAATTATGTACTGACTGTGGCCGTGCTACTCTCGTTTTATGTTCCTGTTTCCCCTCATGCTCGGTCTCGTTTACAGAAAACCGCAGCTTTCAATGTTTTTGTCTCTTCGCAAGTTTGGCTCTTTCGAGAAGCGGCACTTCCTCGTGTTGTACGGCAGTAGTACCTGTAGTTGTTTTCGTATCACAGACTATTGGTTGCATGCGCAATATGTCCTTATTATATTGATGCTCTGTTTCTATTTTTCTCCACGGGAAAAAAATCATCTTGTTTTTATTTCGTCCCCTGAAATTTGCAGTTAAGTAATTGACACCATTCAAAGCTCAAGTCAATACTTCATGGGTGTCACTCACACCCACCGCCCCCCCCCATTAAACGTGTTAAAGGGGGGCAGGGGTGGTCACCATAGATAGAGTTGCACCTCAGTTGTACAAGCATGCACGTCTTACTTTATACGTACCTGGTAGTATACCCGACCAGGTAAACAATAATTTTATACTTCCTCTGTCCCATAAGTCTGTACCGTCTCGTTAGGGTCGATCTTAACGAGAAAATTATTTTTCTGGTTTTCTCGGAAAATTCGGTATTTTCAAAAATGGGTCCTCAACCCTTATAGGACTGGAGTCCCGTTTTGGGGACAAATGACTTAGAATTAGAGTGGTTTGTCCCCAAAACGGGACTGCAGTCCTAAAAGGGTTAACAAGTACGAGCTTCAGTTGCCTCGCTAATAATCGTCCACCAGGCACAAAACCGTCACTACAGCAGCAGCGCTCGCGGTAACCAACCGTGTGGTGGTCCCACAACGGTCGGCCTGGCTCGTAGGCAGGTATCGGTGCCTCGGAGAGTGGCGGAGGGCTGTAGCTCAAGCCTTTGTAGCGTTGGGCGTCGTAGCGCGACGAGTTGGTGATGGATTCAATCCATCACCAACTCGTCGCGCTACGACGCCCAACGCTACAAAGGCTTGAGCTACAGCCCTCCGCGAGCTCGGTCGGTCGGGCACCTCGGTGCGGTCACTGTGTCAACTCGATTGTGAGAGCTCAGAAAGCTTTTGCGCCTTCTGCGCTCGGCTATGGCCTGTGGAGGACCTCGGGGACAACCCTGGCCAGCCCTGTGTGTTCGTGAGGGGTGGCACGGCTGGCACGGTGGGGCTGCCCGATCGTACCCATAAAAACCAGAAATTTACGGGATTACCAGAAAAACTTGGAGGCCTGTTTTTTCGGGGATGAAGTTTTTCTGGTGAAACCAGAAAAAACCAGAAAAAAAAACGAAGAAGATGTTTATTCAGGAATCGAACGCATAGAAAAAATAAACTGTCGGTTTGTTGCTCGGTAGAGATGAATTTGGCGTTATGGTTCATATTCTTGGCGAGTAAGATACGTAGCAACATTCTAGCAGGCAGCTGCAATTGTTTGAGGTTTATCGTGCTTGTGGAAATACCAAGTGGATTACGCACGGAACGGGTGCATTGGCAGACTGTAGAACACGCGAACAGACAGAGGCTTGTTGTTTACAACTGGACCATGCGGTCGCTCGCTGGACATGATAATTCCGTGAATTTTCTCGAGCTTCACCTCTGCTTGGCGGCGAGTCGGGAATTAGCGAGGGCTAACCTACAACGTCGGAGACGAAGCCGCTGATACGAGGCACAGACAGATTTCTGGAAAAACGCGCGAAATTCACCCCTCGTTATGATCGACCCTTAGTACCATCCCTCATCCGTGTCTGATTTGTTTTTCGATTTTTTTGTTGCATTCTTTGGCGTTTTTTTAGCTTAGAACTTGTTTTTTGTTTTTTACAGTCGTTGCTTGCCCCATTGCGGCCGAACGGCCGGGGAAAAAAAATAGTCGAACCCGAATTGGCTAATATTTCGGTCCTTTTCCATGTAACAATGAAGAAAATCCGGGTGAAACATAAAAAATCACGACAGAAAAAGCAAAAAAGCAAAAAAAAAAAAAAAAAAACGCTGTGTAATGCGCGTCCGTGAAATATTAATATTTTTTTAAATGGAAATTGCCAGGAAGACGGGAGTGGGTCAGACGTCGTTGTGTGTTGTCATGGAAGCACTATAACCAATACGTCGTGCTCGTCTATGGCCGCATGGGCCCATGCCTTGCGGAGAGAGTGCCGAGTCTATCCACGATTTCATGATATGTGCGGTAGCACCCGACGATAATTAATGTGGAGGACGCGTGAATTTAAACTGCGTTGTGCGCAAGACGCTGACGAGCACATCACATACATACATGGAGGAGCTGCTCAATCAACGGTCAGGCACATTACAAAAGTGCTGGTATGTACATGATGAATACGGCAAGGCATAGCTGACTTGCTGTAACGCACAAGCTACAAAAAGTAAGTAGCCTGTTTTTGGCCATCGGAGACGATATCGAGAGTTTTTCGTCTGTTTCCAGAAACATGGCTGGCAAATACATTTTTATCAGACGCCCTGGCCGGCGCCCCACCAATACCAATCCACGAGAGGGTGAGCACTGTAACACTAGGGTGGGTCGGGCCTCTAACCAGTGCCCTCGATTCGTTCTAGGATTTCATGACGCCCCGAGTTCCCTGGATTTGTCGATCGATGTCAAACATGAAAAACGGTGTATTTCTGTGCTGATCAGCGAGATGTTCAAGAGATTGGTGTCTGTCTGTCTTTCTACACACTCAGCGGTCGAATGTTTTTTTACCAGATGCCTGGACGCGGCCCGCGCCACGTATCAAACGATCAAGGCATGAGCACTGTAACACTTAGGGTGGGGTCGGAGCCATTAACCAGCGTGATGCCGTTCAGAAGCTCAAATGACGGGGTCGTTTGGGTTTGTCGATCGATGTCTACCGAAGGATTCTCATAAAATGCTGTCTCCAGAACCTGCAGAACAGGAGTTTTTATGATATTGCGCGGGCTTCGGCCGCAGTAATTAAAGTCCCCGCGAGCTGTCCCCCGTGACGTTTCAAGAATTTGTCACCCCAGCGGCAGCAGCAGTAAAGCACGGGTTATCTTCCAGTAGGTGCGTCCTCAGAAGGGATTTTTTTTTCAGGAGCCCAGGGCACAAAGAAGGAGAATATGATTTGGGTAAGACATGGCGGAACGACGCGAAAACGAAGCAGAAGAAAGTCTAGCAACGGAGCAAAAGTACGAAGCTCACAGCACACACCAGTGTAGTAAAGCACTGGCGTCATATCAGACACACAACAAGCACATGTAAATGATAGCCGAAGACATCGCAGAAGTCTTAGCACGATTAAGATAGCGAAGACTCATAGCACACACCACTCTCACAGCACCACAGCAGACAGCAAGTAGCAGGGTTTATCTTCCCGTAGATGCGTCTCTCAGAAAGGGATTAATTTTTTCCAGCAAGCCCAGGGCACAAAGAAGGAGAATATGTTTGGGTTAAGACATGGCCGAACACGACGAGCAGAAGAAGTCTAGCACGAGCAAGACGTATCGAAAGGCTCACAGGTCACACACCAGTGTATAGCACTGGCGTCATATCAGAACATACAACAGCACATGGTAAAGCATAGCCGAAGACAACGGCAGTTAAGTCTAGCACTGATTAGAGATACGAAGACTCATAAGGACACAGAGCAGCCCTCAACAGCACCTACAGTATGTAAGGCGGCAGCAGTAGCAGCGGGTTTATTCTTCCGGTAAGGTGGGTCTCTCAGAAGGGATTATTTTTCAGGAGCCAGGGCACAAAGAAAGGAGAAATATGTTTGGGTAATGACATGGCCGAACCTTACGTCGAGCAGGAAGAAGTCAAGCACGAGCAAAAACGTACGAAAGGCTCATAGCACACACCAGTGGTAAGCACTGGCGTCAAATAACAGACACACAACAGCACATGGTAAGCAATAGCCGAAGACACGCAGAAGTCTAGAGCACGAATTAGAGATACAAAGAATCATTAGGCACACACCAACTCTACAGGCACCACAAGCAGCAGCAGTAGCACGGGTTTAATCTTCCAGTAGGTGGCGTTCTCTCAGAAGGGATTATTTTTCAGGAGCCCAGGGCACAAAGAAGGAGAATATTGTTTTGGGTAAGACATTGCCGTAACACGACGAAGCAGAAGAAGTCGCTTAGCACGAGCAAGCGTACGAAAAGGCTCATAGCACACACCAGTGTAAGTACTGGCGTCATAACAGACACACACAGCACGATTGGGTAAAGCATAGCCGAAGACACGCAGAATGTCTAGGACGATAGAAGATACGAAAGACTCATAGCACACACCACCCTCACAGCACCAAACAACGATTGGACGCAAAATAGCAGTGTAGTGGCTAGGTTGGCAGCGGCAGCCGAACAGTAGCTTGGATGCAATGCCCAAGTGTCGGCGGGGGGGGGCGACCGCCCCCACCCGAACCCCCCCCCCGGCAGACGAAACAGTGTGCGTTCGAAATACAGTACAGACCTTGGACGGCAATAGCAGTGTTGTGGCTAGGTTGGCACGGCAGCGAGCAGAGCTTGGAATGCAATACCTGTGTCGGGGGGGGCGACGGCAGCCCCCCGCCCGAACCCCCCCCGGGCAGGCGACAGGTGCGTTCGAAATCCAATTACGGCAGACCATTGGACGCAAAATAGCAGTGTTGTGTGCTACGTTGGCACGGCAGCCGAACAGAGCTTGGATGGCAATACCTGTGTCGGGGGGGGGGCGAACGCGCCCCCCCCGAACCACCACCCCCCCGGGCAGGCGCCAGTTTGTGCGTTTGGAAATATATGTACTGTATTTTTAAAAAGACGAAAATCGCAAAACTACCTTCAATTATGGGCGCGTCCTTGAAGGAACCCTACTCCCGTCTCATCTGACACGGCTTGCTTATATAATCGCGTATTCTCGACGTAAAGACGGCCAAAACTGGCTGACATTGTCCTGAATGGCTGAAAAGAGCCAAATTAGGGTATATTTTGACATGATTTTACAGTAGTATTGAAAGATAACTACCGTAACTATGGAGGTCGCCTCCTCAGATGATGTCGGCCGTGTCGGGGTCTTGAGCAGGGTTGGCCGAGGCCTTGACGCGCACTTTTCTTTCTTATATGTGGCAAGGAGGTGCCTCCACAAAACCTCCCTCGCATCTCGCAAGGAGAGATCTCATAGGTTAAAGAGTGGGAGTACTCCCACTCTTTAACCTATGAGATCTCTCCTTGCGAGATGCGAGGGAGGTTTTGTGGAAGCACCTCCTTGCCACATGCCCTGGTATAAGAAAGAAAAGTGCGCGTCAAGGCCTCGGCCAACCCTGCTCAAGACCCCGACACGGCCGACATCATCTGAGGAGACGACCTCCATAATGGCGTCGACGAGTCTCTGAACTCTACAGACCAAACTCAATTAATATTACCCAATGATGGCAGGTCTCGTAGACCGGACGTTGGTTAACGTATCTTCATGGTTGGCATTTGTGATCAGAGGTTGACGGTGTCTACGTACCCTATCCTCCACATAACTGCTTTTTATTATTTTATTTTTTATCAGCTTCGTCTGCGTTCTATCTTTCTAATGGACCCGCCTTTAGGATACACGTCAACACTTGAGTGCACAAACGATTAAACGCCCATGACGATATAGACTTACGGGACAGAGGAAGTATGGTACGCACGTAGTCTACCATACAGCGTTTTCCGTCAATGCACATGGTTGTGAGATTGTGGATTTATGGCATTGCATTCGCCGATCTTATGGTGCTGCGTGCTATTTGTCTCGACCCGCAAGGTCACAGCTGTGTGTGGTACATCTCAAGAAACTAAACCCAGCACCACCCTGAGCATGCAGAAATGCGGTCGGGTGCGTTAAAATAGCGGTTTGAGGACGAATACAACATCGCACAACACAGAACCCCACGAGCCGAGGTTGAACTGCAAGGGAGGGATATCCTCGTCGCTGTTGTTGTTGTTTGCTTTGTTGTTGTTTGCTTTGTTGCTGTTGTTGTTGTTGTTGTTGTTGTTGTTGTTGTTGTTGTTGTCGTGTTTTTCCGGCATCGATGCTTTGCCTCGCTATCCATGTATTATCTACGCTACACTACAGACAGTAACTAACCGGCTATTCCCAAGACACACTCGACGTGGTGGAAGGGGAAAAATAAACCCTAACCATGGTGTAATACTCGGTTGCACCGTTGACCACTATTAACAATATTGAGAACACAAATAAATATCTCGTATGTATATATGAACTGCAAGATGTGCAACAACAACACCTCATAGAAATACCACACATACATGCGTTGTATCAATAAGTGAGCACCGCCACATACATATGGAGAGGGAGCCACGCTGGTAGACTTATCAAGGTTGGCTGTCTTTGCTCGTGACGACGCGAGAACGAGCAATTCAAAGTCAGCGATTGGTGCGAAGCGAAGTGGAGTGAAGCGCTGGCCCCAGGGCAGGACAGACAACGAGGTGAGCACAGTAGCACTCACAGGGCGGGGGTTACTCTGAGCCCCCGAGCCTGATCTTCAACGCATGGAGGCCAGGAACTACACATACATGGCGGCGCTAGAAGGGCCGTGTGTGGGAATGTGCCGTAGGACCACGGTAGGACTGTTTGTAGACGAATAATGTACTCGTTGAAAAAGGGTGTACACGTTAACTTATACTAACATATTTATGAAAGCATGATGAGCATTTTACCGCACGATAAGCTTGTTTATCCAAACGCAAACGAGAACCAACGAACATCCGGTAGGATCGACACCGCCTGGTGCTGCAGTGGTCTGGGATGTTCAAGGCAACAGCCACGGTCATCGGTGTGCTGTTGAGGTTTAAGGTGGGGGGAAGAAGGGCGGCTCGAGGTCCGTCGCAGCAAACAAGTAACCCACCACCGGGGATAGCCGATGGTTAAAAATGTGCTGACCTTTCGTCGTGAATCGAAACGTGAATAAAATATGGCGAGATAGGCAAGCTCGCGCTGCTGGCGGCCATCCCAGGGGGGTTATGGCCAGTGGACCCGCCGCCGCCCTGAGACACCAGCGCTGTGATACGAACGCACACCCGACTATATACCTGCAACGCCAACGCTAACACTATCCCTAAAGTTTTCCGTAAGTAAACAGCCGACGTTTCTACGGTATACTGTAAACTAAAAAGTTGCCCTTGCCATGAGCACGATAATTGAAACTGCAGTAGCAGCTAAATTTCCCTCGCAGGTTGAGCGTAACCTACAGAAGTACCGACAAATAGGTTAGTATTGGCGATAAGAATTAATTCCACTACGAACAAAATCAAAAGCAGCCGTGTCGGGCTCGTGAAACAGAGAATTTGCTAAACCAACCTAGATAGGGGGGGGTGCGCCTCCCTCATGAATATGAAAAACCGATTTTGTAGGACCTTCGATATCTCGAGACGCTCAGTCAAAACTGATTTCGAAATGTTATTGCCGTGATCGACAGCTGTCACAAACGACTATAATTTGCAAGTGAAAGGTTTGGCTGTTGGGGAAATACATATCTTGAAGCATACACGAACGATTATCACTATCATCGAAACGTCAATTATCACATAACATAGGAAATCGGCTGTTCGTACGGAATCCTACACGTGCGGCAATGATGCGTCGTGTTTGGTGAGGGCTGTAAGGTGATCGCTTATTTCCATAAAACAAATCTAAACGGATAATGATATTGGAATTGTTACGACGGCCGCCGTGATAGCCCTGATCCCGCCACCATTATTAACAGCACACCGTTGAATTGGGCGGTTTATTGACTGGGGTTGCGTACAGGTATATCGGGCGATTGGATGCGAAACTGAAGCTTGGGAGCAAGCAGTGCCAGCGCACGAACGCAACAATTACCCCGCAACAATTACACCGCAGTGTGCGGGGAATAAAGTCGAGGGTATGATAGGAAGAGGTGTAGTTTCTTCAGCTGTCTAAACGTGTGCGTTGCGTGCGTTACGTACGGGCACCTTGCAGTTGTCGAGAACCTAAGGTATCCTTATGGTTCAATACGCTGCTTACTTCGTGTCATAGTAGGCACCGTGTTGCTGTAAACACCCGTGCCTGGTGGAGGACTTTCCCCTTGAAAGATGCCGGCGGGACTTGTAATGCAGAAAACGCGCGAACGGCATACCATACAACATGTGAAACTTTAGAGTATCGACTATTACAACGTAACTCTCGAATTCACCGATACCAAAATACAAGTAGAACATACGAGAACACGCGCGCCCTGTGTACGCACCACGCAGCTTGCAAAGGTGAATATCAACCGCTCAATCGGTCGAACTCACAGTTGACGTATTTGGCATGATATTAGTTGTTTAGCCGGGAACCAGGTACTACAACAGATGTATAATTGTATCGTTCTTGAAAAACATATCCTTCGTCATCGACCAATTCAGAAGCATCAGCCCCAGCAGGGCGTACCACGCAAGGCCCGGGCCGGAGGGCAGCCGCTAGCTACGACATTCTCGAGGATAATTACGCAAAACTATCAGTGCAGTCAGTCGAAAGCTTCGTACGCAGACCAGGGCGTTTTCAAAATAACGAGCTTAGTATGCGGGGGGCATAGTAGGGCAGAGGAAACTGGCACGCGGGACAATGGGCGGCTACGAACCCCAAGGGGTAGTTTGTGCGACGGTTACTGGCGTGAAGAGCCCGCCACAAAAAAAGCGGCCGATATTATTATGGACGTCGGTGTCTTGAGTCGTGCCACGTTAGAGAGGGTACCTGCATTTTATCGTGCTCCTCGCGTAAGGGGGTTATATTCCGGCGGTAGACAAAAGTGTGTGCACATCCCAATGATCAACCCCGTGGACTCGGCATGATAATGATGATGATGATGATGATGATGATGATGATGATGATGAAGATGATGAGAAGGGGGAGGAGGAGGAGGATGATGGTGCTCACCCATTAGCTCATTTCCCTGGAATCACGCCCCTTGCCACGAAAAGGGCTTAAATCGAAGCGTCTCATGAAGTGCCAGGTAACGAACACGGTCGTAAATGACCAGATTGGGTTAGCAAAGGTATTGGGTAGCTGCACAGTTGAGGGTCCCGTTCACTCAGAAGCCATTTGGGCCAAAATCAACGCCCCCCCACAGTGGAATTGCATGGGCCGTCTAGCAAACGGCCTGAAAACGCTCGGAGCCACCAAGGTGTCCACGGAAAGCTCTCCGATTGTGCCTGGGGCGACCATTGTCTCGTGGACAGCAGTGGCAAAACAAGAGGCGCAAGTGACACCGGGGAGTCTTTGCGACGTATATGAACACATCTCAATGCCACCTTATAGGGCTGGCGGCTTATTTTCTGAGCTCCTAACATGAGGAGCTCAATGTCTCTTCATCCAAAACACCGACTTCGGAGATATGTGTTTTAGCCGAGCCCGACCAAAACGTTCCTTGCGCTACGCAGTCCTATAAAAACGAATGTAACCGTTAAATTGCCATACGTGTGATACTTGATACTAGCCGGTAGTTTCTCCCTTGAGGAGCTCAATTAACCGATCAGAAAATATTGCCTCAGGAGGCAAAAAGGTGCGACCCCGACCGTGGGATGAGCCATCAGGTTGCCGCGACGGGGCATAAGTATATCGTACCAAGGTGTCGAGGTTTTTTGTGGGTGGCCCATGCGTCGTGCTACCTCCTCCTACGCACGAACCTCCGGCGGAAAGTACAGCAATCTCTGCGCCCAACCTGCACACCGCTGTCCTTCCTCGCAACCTGCTCCGGCCCGCTGCGCCCCCAACACCGTTCTACCGCGCCTCAACGTTTGTCCTCAGCGCCCTGAAAAAGAAAACAAAACTATCCGGCAGCCCTACTCGCTGCTGCTATCTTGACCAATGACGACGCCCGCACAAAGCACGCCTCCGCAGCCGCCCGTGGCCGTGGAGCAACACATACCGGCACAGCTGGCTAGTACATATTCCGCGAGGGAAGCGGAGACGGGGGTATCGGACCGATGGCCACTCCCCCCGGCGTACGAGGATGCTTTGCGGCAGGTGCGTCGGAAGGGGGGGGGTAAGGCGTGGCGTGTTCAAAGTTATCTTGCCAGTGTAACTGTTTGTGCCGTAGACGTACGGTAATGGAGGTAGTGATGGCGAATGTGGTTGGTGGGATTGATGGTGGTGGTGGTGGTGGTGGTGGTGGTGGTATTCCTGATGGTTGTGGTGGTGGTGGTGGTGGTGGTAATCGTGATAGTAGTGGTGTAGGGCTAATGTCTTGAAAGGGAAGGTTGACGTGCGATGTATTGTGGCGGTCACACATTTATTGCTATTCTTGTAGTACGGGGCTGATATGAGTACGAACCCGCGTTTAGACCCCGTTCCAAAGGGGTCTTCGCTGCACCCGCCATCCAAATTGATGTCAACGTATACCCCGCCGTTCACCCGGAGTGTGGAACATCCGCGTATGCCCCGACCGAAACACCAGGAGCAGCACCCACGTCAGCGGCAGCACCGGCAGGATGTAGTAGGCTGCACGCTGCGTCTGATCTTCTGGGCCGCTACAGGAATCATCTGGGTGGCCTGGTTGTTTTCGGTGAGGTTTTCGCTGGTTGTTAGGCGCGCGTGTATGTGTGCGAGTTGGTGTGCATGGGTTGAGTGGGTGTCTACGAGCGGGGATGCAGATAGTTGCGTGGCTGAGGGGGGGCTTCGACGCAGACTGTACCCTCGCGTCTCGTATTCCGAGAGGCGTGAACACGAAACAGTTGGTTGAGTCACGGTTTCTGCATTTTATCGATGGTAAACACAACTGCTCCCACGCTTTTGAGGAAAACTTACTTGGGTATACAGTGAAATTATTCTTGCAATACCGAACTATTTGATAAGACGGATGGAAGGGCGGTCAGGCAACCAGGGTGTGGTGGTTGGTGCGCGCGAAAGAAAAACGCTTGTACTCCCTCCCTGGACCCTTCCGGTGCCACTGGGGCCTCTGGTGCCTTGGAAAACCGTTGGGACCGAGATAGATCCTCACCCCTAGCGCACCTCCTGCTCCCAGTGGTCCACCCGCCGAAGGCAACCCGCTTGACACCAAACACGGGCAAAAAACAAGAAGACAGAAACTTGCGCCCATCCAGCGGCACAGTGGCAAGGCAGTCTTCGTCCGAAATGCTTCGTTGTTCTATTTGTACGGTCTACTGCGTAGTACCGTTATCGACCTTGGAAATGAACCACCGAAACTATTTTCGTGCCTAATTCAATCGCGGCACGCATCATTGTCTCTCGGCGACAGATGGTGGCGACGACGGGTGACGAGTGGCTCGAAGAGGAGTCGGGCACGTTTGGCTCAGCTGGAGATCGAAGAACCCTGCGTGCCTGCTACGCTGTTTACGAGGCCAACAACGTCTTCTATGACCAAGTCTTGGATCTAGACGCGTTATGTGGCCACTGTGGGTATCACCCCCTGTCGTTTCAATGCATGGTTGCCTGGCTGTTAGTGCCACCGTTTCGGGAGCTTGATGGCGCTGTCGATATTTTTCGGTTTATTTATTTTCAGTTTTTGCTTGTATCACTGTTCGTGCTGACGCTGTGTAGCCTTCGTCCCTCGTTTGGGGTGTGTTCCGTACGCCCTCGAAGTGCTGTAGGTGTGTGATGTGCTCTCCCTTGGTTTCCTACCCGCAGAGAGCTCCGCCGTTTTTTTTCGTTCTAGCGCGCGAGCTACAATCAAACACAATCACCTTGAGCGGCTTCAGTTCCGATCGATGCGCCGTCTGTTCCAGCGTTTCTCCAACGTATTGCCCCCCGCGTTGGTTTTTGAATCGCCCGGGTCGATACCTCGCTACCATGTTTGCCCGTCCGCGATGTTACTGGGTCGACAATCATCCTTGGTGCCAGTCTAGCATCAGACGCGTAGTACTTACAGGTGAGTACTAATAGGAGAGTGGACGACCTTCACACGCGCTGTCGCATATGCTGGGCGCGCAACACGCACGCACGTACCATGTCACACGTAATCGCCAGAATTTGAGGCAGCCACCAACGCTTTTCTCTAAAAACAATTCGCTGCCTCTCCAAAAGGCCTCCTTGGTGGCCCCCTTGCGCTCCTCCCCCCCCCCCCCCCCCACCCCCCTCATGTCACGATGGCGCCGACTGTTCCCCCCCGCCGCAGATATATCGTTCACGGTATTTCAGTTTCTCTCAACCATAACCTGCTCGCTCGCGGTGGCTGCGGTAGCATTGGCCTGCTGTCGACCGGTTCTTGCGCTGTACCTGTCCTCCAAAACCCTGGGTTTAGCTGGAGGCGTACTCATGGCTGCCTGCGCCATTCATCAAGTGATCGCATTTTCGCTTGCGGTTGCCATGAGGACGTGGCTTGACAGTTGTAAGTCGAGCAAAGCACGTGCCTTGGAAGCATGCTGCGGTATAAGAGCGGGGGATATTTGGGTTCGGACGTTTGTTTAGGACTGGCGGGGATCCATAACCTATCAATATATATACTATCCATCCAAAAACAAATTAATATGTATTCGTTATAGGCCTATATATGTATCGTAGCCCACAGGGTTGTCCGTTAAGGGCTCCTCACCATGATGAACTACGAAACATAGATGATGAGGAGGGTTTTCGCATTAGCTCATTCTCGTGAACGCTACCCCGTGGTCACAATAGTATCAACCAGATTTGTTTCTTTAGAGCCGTATTCGTTAATAGGCCTACCGCAGAGACATACCGTAACCCACATGGTTGGTTATTGGGTTGCGAGTACAAGTTATCTGAATGTCGGCTATAGAGCTCCCGATTATGTTACTGGAACATGGCGCGGCGCCCCTCTCTACGATGGCAAAAATCTTTGACCGTTTGACAGCTTGAACGTTTGAACTCTCCATGGTGTGTGTAAATTCACCCTGCGCATATTTCCTCGTACGTGTGTGTATTCGACGTTTGCGCGGTGTTTGGTTGGGTGTTGCTGTGGTTTTGTGTTTCGGAGGGCAGGGAGCATCCCGTTGTGGAATATGGAGTTATGTGCCCCTAGCCGAATTTTGTAGGAAATGACGAATGCCCATGTTGTGCAAGGGATGCTGTACGATCACTACAGACCCGTCTGTTGGGGTAAAAACGGTGAAGAGGGTGACCGAGAGCAGACCAAAGGGGGAAGGGTAAGAGGGGTACATCGATTGGTGCTTCGAGTGGTGTGGATCGGACCATGCACCACAATTTCGTTGCGTCCGAACTGGTGTGAAGTATATATTTGTCTGCGATAACAGCACAAGCGCTTCTCCTCTGGTATTCAAAGAAATCGCTACCGCTCGTTCGCGCTGTTCGTCTGGCCGTCGTTGGTTTATGCAGCGTCTACCCCGTCGTGTTTTTTTTCTTCATACATGGCTGTCACCTCTCGGCTCGTGTGTGTGTTCTTCACATTAAACCGCTACTTCTACCCGTTGACATCCAGCACACCGAGTGTCTGTGTCGATTCTTCATCCTAGAGAGATATGATACCAGTGCTATGGTTGCAAGACTATACGACACAGAGATACTACGTTGCATTGCTGTAAGCAGAGTAGACAATGCAATGACATGTACGACAGCACGACCTACACATGCTAGCAATCTAGATGCGTCGAAACAGGGGAAAAAACGAAAGCAAAGAAGAGAAAAGCTAAAGCTAAAAGGAAAAAAGGAAAACAAAACGTCGTGCCACCCCGGAGGATATGTGACAAACAAGATTGGCTCGTACGTCATGTCGATATTTGCTCCATCGCTTCAAGCACCGGCTGGTGTTGACAGCACATCTTACTGTAGTCGCTCAACAGCCACGCTGAAACTAAAATTATTGCCGCCAACGCCCCCCCCCGCAACACCCCCCCCTTATTGGTGCGCGTCCTCCGTTCTCGCTCTTCCTTTTAAATCGCCTTGTTCCAGTCGGTGGACAAACCAACAACGTTTCCATGGGACCCACGTTTTATGTCGCCGTAGTCGCCTCTATGCTCGCCATGGTGTTGTCGGGGACCCTCATGGGCTGCTCCAAGCACGCTGGAGACGGACCCATGTACGGTTGCTGCTGCCGTACCGACGGGCCTGTCGAAAGTGGCGTCGTCGGCGATTCTTCTGCCGACACAGTCGCAGGGAGCACCGGCGTCGCCCTCAGCACTCACCGGGCGCCATCAATCCAAGTTCATACTAGCCTAGCCTAGCACCGACCACCGCGAGGAGGCGAGAGGGTGGCCATCCCATTCGCTCGGCCGGGAGAGCGGTGGCGGAAGTGGCAGACTGGCGAAGGGGGGGGCGGGGACGAGGAGGGGAAGTGGGAGGGGCGGATGGTGGGGGTCGTTGTTGAGTTGTTATGAAACCGCTTCATCTGGGCGGTCTAGCAGCAGCATTGCGTTTTCCGACTGTAGTGGCCAGTCTTAAGTGCACGATAAAAGGAGATCTCAAAATTGTGTATATTGTATATTGCGTGCCCACGCTGCCTTGCGTGCGTGCTCGAGTTTGTGCTGGCCGCCGTACGACTGTGGGCATACATCACTGTCACCCTAGTGTTTACAGGGAATAAATAGACTGGGGAGGCCCTGTTGCCCAAGTGTCTGCAGCCGTTCATACTGTCCAGAACAGCGTTTCTTGCTTCGTCATAGAAATCAACGATTGAAAAGCAGTAGCAATGGTTGTACCCATAGGAAAGCAAGAAATCGCGAGGGGGGGGTTGTTCCTCAGCACGTATTCCCGGTCCTGTTGTTGTGCCGAGGACAACAGGGCGAGACGAGCGAATAGAACCACACAAGCGTGCGTGAGACTTCAGGCATCGCTGGGGGCAATCTGCAATACACTTGTCGGTATCTACGTAGGTCCTTTCTGTCTAATGTGTTTGTGTTTCTTGATCACTCAAATCGTTTTTCACTTGTGCAACAGGCGCTTGTTTGCTTGCCTTGTCTTGTGTGATACCAGATACGTACGACTGGGATACGATATATCACGATCGTGAGAACCACGAGCCCGGTGGTAGTCACGCGTAATCTCTGTCACGCGACCTATAGTATGTCCAGCACCGCCGCTGCTGGTCCTGCGGGCGCGCATAATGCAGAAAACACCTGGCGCACGGGTGATGCATCCGACCTTTCTGCATTGGTCACACCTCTGTACATATACGACCCGAATAGGCACATCAACGCTAGGAGCCCATCGCTACCTGGAATATCTCCGCCTTCGCCGTTCAGCGTAGTTCTCGCCTAAAGGTGCACTGCGCCTAACTCCGACCTTGTCCACCACCGCCAACACTTGCCTTCCTTGGGACAGCCGCCCGATGTTGAACGCTTGGCCCTGCACAAGTCCCACGAAATCGCTCACTTTCTGTTTTCGCCCAAGGCGTGCTGCGTTTCAGAATCGCCACGAAGCTGGATTCGCAAGAAGAGTCCTCTGCAGCCGTTAGGTAGCTGTTCGACGGCGAGTCGTATGTGTTCCGCATGAGGAGTTCCAAGTTTGTCTCTTTCAACGAGATGCACACAGGGAATCTCGGAAACCTAGAAGTCAAGCCCTTTACTTTCAAGCCGAGTCACGGCCGCCACCCCTCCCTATCTCCCACCCCTTCCCGCTAGCTTCCAGCCACTGGCATGCCGCGACACCCCACGACGTGTCGCGGCAAGTGTTGCGGCGAGTGTCGCTAACCCTAACCCTAACCCTAACCCTAACCCTGACCCTACGTGCCGCGGCTTGTCGCAACACGCCGCGGCATGTCGCGACATGCCGTGGCATGTGTCGCGGCATGTCGTGACATGTCGCGACACGTGTCGCGACACGTGCCCCGAAAAAGTCAAATAATGTAGATCCGTGCTGAAAGGAAACACAAAATGGGATCGTATCGCTACAACGTCTACTGGTATGCAGAGGTACTTATTGTATGCCACTAGACTGCGGTATTGTACTCATAACCCATAGATCAGAGCATTTCCTCAATATATCAGATAATTCCCTCAGTCCCCCAAAGTTGCAATACGTACATATTTGTGCACGGGCATTAAAACCCACTCATACACTGAGACTGCTTTTGATAAGTGTAAACTTTGGAGCTGACGAGGCGCCAGCTGCAGTGGGGGGGGGGGGCAAGCAGTGCCCATTGGTGCTCGTGGCGGTCGTGTTGATTGCAGAGATGGTGGCGGTGACGGCAGCGGTGGTGGGGATGGGGTTGGTGGCAGTGGTAGTGGTGGTGGTGGTGGCATGGTTCGCGGTTGAGGTGGTGGTAGTAGTAGTGGTGGTCGTGGCCGTGGTGATGGTGGTGGTGGTGCTGGTGGTGGTCGCTGTGGTGGTGGCAGTGGTGGTGGTGATTGCGGTGGTGGTGGTGGTTGTGGTGGGCGTGGCGACATTGGTGGTTGTGGTTGGTGGTGGTGGTGGGAGTGGTTGAGGTGACAGCAGCAGTGGTGGTGGTGGTGATGGTGGCAGAGGTGGTGGTGATGATAGCGTTCGCAAACCACGCCTGTCTGTGCGGCTACTAGTGAATATTTTGTGCATAGTGATTCCCATAGAAGCTGGTAAGAAGTATGGGAGGTTGTTGATCATCGTGTCACGATATGCTGCCCATAGGTATTTCTACGCACACCCCAACGAATGCACCGCACATGAATATATCGCGTACCGAACATAAGCATACCTCACACAAACGGTTATCCAAAAATAAATCAGACGTTTCTACACGAGGTTCGTATTGCGTGCATACACCCCGATGATAGTTACAGCACATGGCGAGATTCTGCTCAAGGATGATATCAGCTGGAACTTCGCGTGCGCAAACCATCTGAGTAAAAGGGTGTTTCGGTGGATAAGGGAACTCACGGCCCTTTGCAGGCGCGGATCAAATTGCGCCCTGTTAAGAATGAACATTTGTTGAATTGGCTAAACAATGTATTCTTCCGCAGCTACCATACTGCTCGCGGCGATCACCGACAGCTTGGCAAATACAACAGCGGCCGACGCCTTGAGTCTCCAGCTATTCGGCACCGTTCCGTTACGCACAGGGCGGATGCCCGAAAAACAAATAAACAAAGACAACCACCAGTTCAAAGACGTCTATGCAAGCTGTAAGCGAACGGGACGGTTACCCCCTCTCCCTGCCTTCTCATCCCTCTAAGGTGTGGAATACATATGCAGCGGATACCGATGAAACCCCCCACGAATAAACATAACATCAAACCCCAACCGAAACTGCACCTACAGGGCGTGAATAATAGTCCAGGTACCAGCTACGTGCTAACTGTGGCAAACTCGTCGAACTCGCTAGTGTGGACAACGTCCAAACCCTTGAGCATCGATTTATGTGTTGCCATTTGTGGACGTCTGACTTGTGTGCCCAAATCGTGAACAAAGAAGTATGGCCATTCCTTCCGAGGCTTTTTCGCGAGCGGTAAACCGACGGGAACCCCCCCCTAGAGGTGTCTCTATTAGGAGTAGGAACGGTGTTCCGTCTCGCAAGCGATGCGTGGTCAATGGTCAAATGACTTAAGGCAAGCAACGAATGAGTAAGCCCCATCCTCCCCACTAGACGCTGTAGAATACACATGCAGACGGCACGGGTGGGTGTGTCTGATTACGCAGACTGCAGCACATGGCGGCAATAATAGTGTTTCACAAAACCCAGCACGCATCTAAACGTGGACCACAACTGAAACGGGGCCCATACAACGCAAAACCTCCTGCGAGATACAGCGATGTACCCAAGCCGACTCTCTATCCATTAGGGTACTTCTACTTTGATTCCTCGCCGTGAATACTCTCGAGCAAACCGAAACGAAAGCGCAGGACGAACCGCCGATGCAGGTATAAGAGATCGAGAGACCACTTCAAGAGATCGAGAGACCACTTTGGTAGTCCAGTCCAGAACCAAGACCACTACTCCAACCGAATCGAACCAGGGATGCTCGTCCGCCGTGTGACCCACCGATGCGCAACAGCGCCAGTGAATCAACTGAAGCAATTGAGGTATGTTTGGAAGAACAGATTCCTCCAACGACCGACTCGTTTTTTGCCGCGGTGTACCACTCCGGGTACAAAATACAGTCATATTTATCGCGCCGTACCGTACAAAACATGCGACTACGTAAGTCGGGAATGTCGCAAGATACCGCTCAAGCCGCGCAGACCAATGCCACCTTATAGGGGTGCCGGCTTTTCTTCTGAGCTCTTCACATGAGGAGCACAGTAGTATCTCACCTCGGAAACATTACTTCGTAGAAGTTTGTTCGCGCAAAACCCAACCAATATTTCTGTGTGCTAGAAATAGTCCAAAAACAAAACACGTAACAGTGACATACTGCATAGGCCAGCAGTTGCTCACTTGAGAAAGCTCAACCGGTCCCAGTGACATGATATTGTCTCAGAAGGCAAACACTAACTGCAACCCCTAACCCCTACCAGATCGGATGCTTCGCGTTTTGCCGTCCTAACCCGTGCGACCAGCATGCACGATCGTACGGTCCCGACACCCCCGACACCCCCAACATTCTACACTCCTCACACCCGCACTCATCCCCGGCCAATCGCTACTCAGAGACGGACGGATCATAGCGAGTCGCGCTGCCTGAGCATCGGGATCGATTCTGCGGATGCATCACCGCTGCCGCTACCGATCCCGTACCCCATCGAATACGACACCTTCGCTTTTTCCTTGGAAAGTTTCTCCTCGCTTTCGAAAATCCACTCGAATACAATTTTGCGCACGAGGCGGTCGGCGACGAAGGCGGGGACAGGGGTCGCCTGGATTAGCGCTTGCATTTCGGCCACCTGAGCGGGTTTTGTGTTTAGCGCGCGCGGGGGGGGCGAGGGGCGTACTCATGTCGTGCATGGCCGTAGTCTTATGACCATAGACCCTTGCATCCCTAAAATGTCGGGGCGGAGCATGTTGGGTTTTCAGTGGGGGGGGGGGGGGGGCATGCACATGTTCAGGATATCGATGGCGATACATTGACTTCGGGTTGTTGTTTCCCTGGTGCGTAGGTTTGCGCGCAAGCGGGCTGCTTCCTCACGGGGATGAGTTTTCATAAACGCTTTTCCTGTAGTAGACAGTGTCCGCTGCGGTTTACTAAAACCTCCACGCTAGCCCCGCCGCTTGGTGTAGGTTATAGCCTCTCGCTCCGGTTGAGATTGTGTCGGCTAGCCGTAGTGGCTGCTTTCGAACCGACGTACACGCCTCATAGATAACACGGCACACCGCAATCGCGAGGGAAACATGGGGGGGGGGGGAAGCGGGTTGAGCACCACACCGCCACAACACCGAAATCACAAGAAAACCGAAATCGAACTACACCCACCGTGATGTGGCGCGTGCAATTGAAGGACAGCTGTCTCTCTGTCGAGGAGAGAGTGGAAGCACTGGGCCTCCTGACCATCAACACCGGCCGCCCGTCCACCCCTGAGACGCAGGCCGAGCCCTGAATAGCCACCTTGAGGGATGGCCGCCTCGTCTGGCGTGTCCTTCCCTTCGACAGCCTCCAACGTACGTAGGCGTCGGCCCATTGTATTCTTGCTTTCCCAGTGCACCTTTTTTGTTTTGTTGTGAGCGCGAACGGGGTAAGGGTGATGTGTGTGGGGGGGGTGGGGCGTGTTGAAGTTCGAAGTTCGCTGCATCAAAGCTCGTTGTCGACAATGAATGTGATGTTGCATGCAAATTAAAAAGATATAAGAACGGACAAGGAAGACAGTAGGCCAAATTGAGGGTGAAAGCAGGTAGAGAAGGATATATAGAGGTGGAACAGCTAACTTTGGTTTGCTCAGGAGACGGTTGAAAAGAAAAATAGAAGCGAACTAGAAGCAGCATTTTGGACGTGAAAATATATATTGGTGTAAAACCTGGGGGCTCAGAGCCCCCTGCGCGCTCCTGCGAAGAATCGGCATCGTACGTTGATTCCGGGGCCATCCATGTCCGGCCTTGCTAAGCCATGCACGTCCTACGCGGTTGGTCTTTCTCGGCACTTACAGAGTCATGCCGATGAACGCAATTAGGGATTCAAATATGGTGTCCTCGTCTCTCATGCCTCCCACAACCCCTCGGTAGGCCTGGGTTGGTTTAAAGGAGAAAAGGCGCGCATGTGGGGGGGGGGGCAAAGCTTTCAGAACCGAAAGTAAATGGTGGTATTTGCCGCACGATGCGACTCCGACGCTTGCCGGAAGCAACGCAAGAAAACAAAGCGGCGCTACCAATGAAAGCCCACAATAAAAGACCCCATATATCATGGGATGGTGCAACTAGCCATAACGTTTTCGTCCCGTACACCAAAGCGGGAAGAAAATCTCAAGGACTCGACGATTAACAATGCAGCAGTACAAGCACAAGCAAACGCCACAGCGCCGCCTCACGGCGGTACAGTTCTGTAACACACAGTGAAAAGTTTCAGAATACCCCCCAAACATTAGACCGGCGTCAAACGCAAACTTTCACATCCAATCCCTCCCCCCGCCCCGACCATATCCCAATCGGAGAGAAACACAATGCGCTCCCGCATCAAAGAGCAGCAGAGGCAGCAGCAGCAGCACCGGCGCACCTCAAGAAGCACGGCGATGACCACGTTAAGCAGAAGAACCACCCCCAGGACCTGGTACAGCACCACGATGACCGGGCCCACGGTGGGCTGCGCCATCAGAATCTGCGGGTAAAAGTTCTCGGACTCTCCCAGAGAGACGCGAATAACGCTACGCCAAGCTTCTCCCGGCGTTGAAAAATGTTTGCTGCTGGAGCCCACGAGGAGCCAGGTCAGGTTGGTGAACACCATCATCACCTTGTTGGACGGGTGGAGCGGCGAGGCCAGGGTGAGCAGTAGGGGCAATTGCACGCGGCGTCGTGAAAACGACCACGAACACCGTGGGTGCTGTGTGATGGTGGTCGGTTAAATATCGTCGATGGTGCCGGCCACTGATGCCACGTTTCTTATCGAGCGTATCGAACATAAATACAAAAATCAGAAACAGAGAGCCTCTGGTGCCGAGGTGAAGATTGGGGGTCGTCGTGCTGAGGACGAGGGTGAGGGGAAGGCCGGTCCGTTGGATGCTCCGTTGTACCGCGTGTCGTATCTATTGGAAGCAGCATCTCGATTCTACAGAACCATCCAACTACGACTACGTTGTACCACCAAAAAGATCCAAACGTCACCACAAAAAAGTCACATTTTGTGTGAGAGCCCCTGCGCAGGCTCCTAATCTGACTCAAATGCAAGTTCAAATGTATCGGTTGTATCTTTACATCAGCGGTGTTTTTTCTGACGGCCGCACCGCGCTGAGGTGTAAACCTTGAGGGTTGATGCGGGATGAGGCTGGGCTATGCTCGGGGTAAACAAGCGCGGTGGGGACGGCCAATCCGTCAAACCTACCCAAACACGCCTCCTCAGTCACGTTTACGATGGTGCGCTCCCGCAACACTCGTTAGTAGGCAAGTGGTCAATTGTATGCATGCAGACTTGGAACAGACACAGGTCACAACGAGATGAGCGAGGTATCGTGTGCAGAGCACAGGAGAGACGTACCGTACGGTCTCTTCGTCTGCAGTTTGTTTGAAAGGGACGAATGGAGAGGTTGCCTGGCTTGTATACCTATACTGTAGACGTTCATCTACAATTCATTGTTGTTTAGCGTGTTTACCTACGACAATACAGTGGTTAAGTTTAATAGATCGCTGGCCACGCGTCGTTCCTGAGCAACGCCTTTTGGACTCCGTTGCTGTAAGTGTACCTACAGTACTTCCTCCGTCAACCCGAAACCGGCCATCCGTTTCGATTCCTGAAAGCTGCTTCCTTATTTACATATATAACTGTGCGTGTTTCTGCCCAATATCACGAAAGTATATCCGTTCACCGCTCCTCAGTTTGGCTTCTCATCTTAAACTCTGTGGATCATGTCACGTATTTTGTCTCCCCTGCGCCTGCCCAGCCCGCTCAATAGCATCGTCCCTGCCCCCCCCCCCCCCCCCCCCCCCCCCCCCCCCCCCCCCCACCCCCCCCCCCCCCCACCCAGCTCCCAATGGTCACAGTCTTCCCCTCGCATGAAGAAAAAACATGAAACAATCTGCAGCACGCTGAAGCCTTCAGTGGTGGGCGCCATGGAAAGCAATGGGGAACACCGCGGGCGCGTCGTTACGCGTTGAGCTCACAAGGAAAAACACGAAGAGGAAATGATCCAGATGGGTGCTCGCTCGGCTCAGTGTGTCCGCGACGATGCTCATGCGCTTGTGAAATGTCAGTATCTGGGTGGGCACACAAGTCGCACGTGCATTAGGGGTGGCACGAGAGCAAAGTTAGACCCCGGAATTCATTGTTTGGCTCACACGTTCTAGAAACCGCGGTGCAACAAGAAAGGTGCATCAAGAGGACGAGACGATACAACCAAGCTCGCGCAGGGCAACCAAAAAGGGGGAAACACGCCGACGAGACAACAAAACCAAGCTGGACGCTACCATACAGGAACGAGTGCACCCACGCAAGCAAACACACACACAGCCGACGGTCTTGCGCACACCACTTCGTTTGCCCATCGACCCCCCCCCCCCCCCTCTCCCCCATGGCGTCCTGCCTCTCAAACACTGCTGCCGGGAACAAACCTCTCCAGGGTGTGTGAACCTTGTGCGCACGATGAAGATGCTACAGTCCCACCGTGTTCGCCCACCTGGAAGATCCAGCGGTACAGTGCCGCCATGGTGGTAAGCACGAATACGAAGTAGTAGGTGGACACGAAGACCGCCACCCTGTACAGAGCCACCACTTCGTCGGCCACCTTTTTTGTGAGCAGCCACATCCACGACACGGGTGCGCGCGCCGTACACCCGCGTTAGAGAGGGGGGGGTGTGGTGAGCGAGCATTCGTACTTCGAAGCATGATGCTCGCGTTGGTAGTGTGCAGACTATTACGGGAGACTGTAGTAAATAGAACATGCGGTACACACAAACACCTATCTATTTTCCTATATTTACTCACAATAGTTGGTCCTATTTACTATGGTCCTCCGTACTACAGTATTAATAGTTAAACCACGTCGTCAGCAGAGCGCTACACCGGAGGTTGATGTGCATCATAGGTGTTTGTGTCTGCTGGCGTGTAAATGCATTTTATTTCGTCTGTTGTCGCAGCGAAAACAAAAACGAGTACACACGCAGACAGACATGTATTGGTTTGTCGGGTGTGCTGGTGTGTGCGTGCGTTCGTTCGTGCGTGCGTGTCAGCGTGGGTACATACGTGTGCGCGCCACTTACGGAGCTGAGGGAAGGACTGTCCTCCTTAGCACCGCGGAACTCCGTGTCGAACGCGATCGTGCTGGCCAGTACCAACGACCATACCTGTCCACGAGGCATAAGCCGGCAGAACAAACACACAACCGAGCATAATACGTACCCACACATACATGTGCCCGGAAAGATAGGTGAATAAATTCGTTCAAACGTTTTGAGCGGTCACGTTCGATGCGCTTGCTCCCTCTGCCTAGATCGTTGAGAAACAATGGAGT
>MEHQ01000366.1:106250-144182 GCA_008828725.1 Saccharina japonica | reverse complement strand
TAGCTTTCTAGCCTGGGCGGTCAAAAGCAAAAGTATGCTGGCGGCGGCGCGCACGCGTCGACGCATGCTTTCCCTCTCGTCTCCTCTCGTCGATTTTTTTCACCTGGGCGCTGTGACGCATGCTGCGTTTTTTCGATTTCATAAATATTTGAACGAGCAATTCACTATTATTGCCCATAGGACGCAAACCAGTTTTTTTTTGCGAAATCACATTCAAATAGGATTTTATTTTCCAAATTGAATTTTTGCTGTCTTCGTTAAGATGGGCCCTAAGGTTAGTATGCTGTTTAACCCGATATCGTCGGAATACCATCATTAATATTGTATTACAGTGTTTTTCGTGACATGCCTACAGTAGGCTTTGGGGGGTTTCCATGGGGTTGTTTTGCACTTTTGTTTTTGTTCTCAAAATGAGGCTTTGGCGTGATATATAGCGCTCGTCAAGTGAAGAGCCTCGGGAAACGTTAGGTGCTATCCCTACAAGGCAAGCACGCGGCGTTAGCGTCAATGAGACTCGGACATCACAGTAAAGGCCACCTATGGGCCTGAGTCGACAGATGTGGGGTTAGCGGTACACACCGGCTTATATCAAGGCATCAGTGACAGCTGCGGCCGAGGTCGGGTACAGCAGACATGGGGTATAGGCACAGGCCAACGCCCGCCGGAAGCAGAGGTCGTCTAGGCAAGCTGCGGCGTTCAGATGCAAGTACAGCGCACCTGTCCCCGGAGAGTAGGGGTTTGCTCTTCACTGTGTACGCTGATATAGTCTCCTTCACAGCAACTTCGCCTCCTGGGGCGTAGTGCAGAACGCCCACCATCATTTGGTGGACAAGAGTGCGCGGCAAGGCAAGGGAGGGAGAGGTGGAGGCGACGAGGAGGGTGGGTGCGGCTGCAATATTAGTCACCACGTTCACACCTGTGATAAGCTGTGAGATCGGAGGGTTCAGCCCATTCCGGGTTGGGAGTAAGTTGGAGGTGTTCCAAAGCGACCAAGATGGGAGTCGCTCGAGGTACTTACGGTATATATTGGCTGCTGTTGCTGCCCTCATGACACCGATCGATCCGTGCATGTATTGGTACATGTTGAGCGCCGTACCTCATGTCCCGCTGATGCGCACATCGCATTCACAAAAGCGAAAGGAATATAATTAAAGCAGACCGAAGCAGACCAAACCTGAACCAAACTCAGCCCAACGTAAAACCAATTACACGAAGGATACCAACATACGACTTTGCGACGCACCAGAATAACCTGTGCCAGAGGTAAGCAAAGGCAGGTGAACGAGTACAGTAACGACAACAGCAGGGCTACTAACTAAAAGTATGCATTGTTTATGTAGCTGAACTTCTCACCATCCTCAAAGTAGAAGTCGATGGAGATAGAGCCGTAGGCCGACTTCTGGTTGCCGTTGTACGTGACGAGCTGCACCGATACCGACTGGACCTCGTCTCGCGGGATAACTTCCAAGTCTTCCATCACCAAGAGGGCGCACATCCCTAGGTTCAGCTGTTGCGGTGGCGAGGGGGGTGTGGGTAGAAGGATAACATGAGCACCATCAACATCTCAAGCGCAAGAACAGGGCGGAAGATACTAACTTCAACGATGCTAAATGTGCTCACTACTGTAGAAGTCGAAACCAAATACTTACCGGGTACTGGTAGATAAATTGTTGTGAGCAGCGCACACTGCCCAAAATATACCAAGTGTAAACCCAGCCTCTGTAGTCGAAAGGTGACTTGTTCATTGGGATCTGAAGAGCTGTGCAATCGCTTACAGTAGACGACGACGCGATGACAAGGCGGGACCGCGAACCCAGCTTAATGTGGACGTCGTTTGTGGTAGAATTTCGCGCTGACAAGACGCTTGTTGCTGGTTTTTTGCTGCGCTTCAGTACATACAGCAGTTCATCAAACGAAGGCGTCAAAAGGCAGGCTGATAAACTATGTACGCGGTGCTGTCTATTCGGCGGGATAGATGCCCAACCTTTTGGTCTCCTTTACTCTATACGGGGGACACATAATACGTTCATTCTGATCGAACTTGGTCAACTTCCATCCCTGATTCCCTTCTAGATATCCTCGGTACAACCCTATATTTACAAACTTTAATGTGGGGCAAAAATACCCCCAAGAAAGCCGCTTTGCTCGGAAAAGAAAAACTCACCCCCGCGTTGAAGCCCCCGGTGCCGAGTATGACAATGTAGCCCCCCGCGACTGGGCGGTGCTCGCGGTTCCATTTTCCAGGCGCCAGTAGAACGCACAACAGCAACCGTAGCAACAACAGCAACATCAGCAGCAACAACAACACGGTGCCCCTTGATCGCTTGTTCGATATGCGTCGAAACAAAAACGTTTGCAGTCCAAGAAAACGCATGCATGTGCCAAGCGGTTCAGGGGCATGTCGCGCAGATGCTACGCTGACACAGACCTGCCGCCGCTTATAGAACTGCCTGCATACGTTTCGAGCATGCCCTCCTGTATCTGGTTTAGGAGGAGCGACGGAGCTGAATGGTTCCGTGACGGACTTACCCGGTAGCCCTGGCCATCAGTCCGAGTCAAACAGCAAAACCATCAAGGCCGGACACAACATACCGTACGCGGTCGCACTGGCGGACCGGGCGTTGAACCACACTGTTTCCACGGCTGCAACCTCAACGTATACCAGTACCTGCCAGCAGTCCAGCAGGTATTTCGCTGCATCTCTCGGCTGCCGGTGGGGCTCTGATACGTGTAGTGCAGTCGCGATGTCGAACAACAAACATCACGCTAGCGGAACTCAACCGTCAAATGTCGCAGCGAGGGGGTGCCTGGATGATGTAGTGCAACAATGCTATGTATTCCGACCAGTCTTGCCCGAAAGAGCCGCGTATATGTAAGGGTGATAAATCAGCTGTCGGGGGCTCCGAGTCGTTCCCCGCTGCCCTGACGTTAGAGGTTGGGAGGGGAAGATCCAGGACGGGAACGCCTCCTCTGCATGTGAAAAATACTTACAACAGTCGTGTGTCCCTTGTTCAGCCGAATTCGTCGTCTGTACTGGCATTCGCCAACGCGTTTAGAGCATCATTATTTCTAGATTGTTGCCTGTTTCGACCACCGGGATATTGAGAGCCTAATATTACGAGCTTGCTGGGGCTTTACCCCGCTCAAGTTCAAGCAGAGGTTTATACAGAAAAAGATATGTTGACATGGGTATTTTCCTGATCAGAGGGTGAAAGCGTACTGGAACATGGTGAACTCAGGGAGATATAAGTACGTTGGATGGGCTGGGTTGAAACTTTGGCGACCTGGTCTGGCGGTCTGGTCGTATCTTGGGGGCTCTATAGCAGTGTGATACCCGGGGTCTACAGATTCATGAAGAGTCTAATATGTTTTTGGCAACTGTGCGGTCTAGAGTATGGTTGTCTGAGATGCTGTGGGGAGTACGAGTGTCTGGAGTACGAGAGTCGGGTTATTGATGCATGCTTGATGTTTGGAGTAGGCTTGCTCGTGATCAAACGCACCTCGCTACGTTTTCTCACAATCAAACATGGAGATAAGGGATATCGGTGATACCGAATTGGAGAGTGAAGGTGGGCAGTTGCAAGCTACCGCCGTGCAAACGGTCAGGGGAATACACCCGTGGGCGCTTGTTCTTTACATCTGGTGATAAACGTATCCGGTATATTGTCTCTCCACATAGGGCATCAGAGGAGCACCCACTGCAAGTCTTTGCGTCTCTGTACCCGCGCTGTAACATTGCAATGATGCTTTGCTTCGTATGTATAAGTTTCTGCAGTTGTTTATACAACATCCACCCATGTGTTCATAGTTTTGGTGGGCGCGCTCCTCTCTGAACGACTACTCCCGTAGTGTTTGCAGAGCGGCGGGAAACGATACCAGAGCAAAACGGAGTCCGACCGGCCGTCGTGAAAGCAGATCCAGAACAACTTTACCCCACAGAAGCTCGACGTACTTCGTCGTGTGCGGTGCGAAACACGTAGCAGGGTCAGGACTGCCACCTGCAATCTCCGCCAACACTGTCGAAGTGGAAAAGGGGCCGCGAGCCACGCGTTGCAAACGAGGGCATTACTGAGCTTCCCAGCGGCACGCAGGCTCGACGGGCTACTACATGTTATGGTGGGACGGACTGAGTAGTAACGGGACAGCTCTGCAACGTCGCAGCGCGCTACTGGCCGGTGCGACACCCTGGAGGAGACCAGGAGGAACTCCGCAACGAGATTATCTGAAGTGTGAAGGACTAAGCAAGCGCTGTACGTCGGAGTTAAACTTGTCCGTCAGGAGAAAATTCAATTCAAAATGGGGGTAAATATAGAGAAGGCACCCGCTGCTACCGGACTGACACTGGGAATCCCGTTTCACACCGACACGGTTTGTGGGTTGGGAAGGAGGGGTGTTGCAGCGTGATGGCGCCAGCATTGAACACAGTGAGGACCGATGACTGTTTGAGCCAGTCCTATGTGGAGGATGTCTAGGTATGTGCAGGGACTGGGTTGTCGGAAGCTCCCTGTCGTGGCCTGAGGAGATAGGAACAGATGTCCCAGGACCGGAGCGCCCACTCCCCACACACACATGGAGATTGTCCATAGTCGCATGTAACTCACGCTGTCAGCCTCATCGGGTGTCATTCGTTAACGAAATAGACCTTGTTAGCCAACCACTTTTCCGTTTGACCCATCGCTAATCAACCGCGTTATTTGCGTCGCCATAATTAGAACACTGGAGTTATGAGGGTCATTTGAATATCCTACGAGCTCGTGGCGACCACTCCGTCAAAGAGCAAGTAAGACAGCCAGAAGTGCATTAGATCCTCACATTTGTTTGGACTGCGGGCTGAAGCTTGGTTTTCTCGTACTCACACCCTTCAGTTATCCCAGACATTCACAGACACCCAATGGTACACGCGACAGAGGACCCACCCCCCTCCCTCCCCCGGCTAAAATAAAAGACAACCCCAGGACTTACCCTCATTGTAGGCTATTTCGGTGTCTGGTCGGAAGTTCCGCCAAGCTCCCCCTGGGATGATGGTTTCTTTGTTCTCTTCGTCGTCCAGGCAGATGTGGATGTAATCGCGCGACGCCACGCAATTCTCCTCGGGAACACGCATCCGTCGCGCAAACTTTACCTACGTGGGTGAAATACGTTTTAGTTGGGGGAAAGAGAGCAAAACCGGCCCCCTGAGGGGCTTTATTTTGTCAGCGATGGGTAGTTAGCGTCGTTCACGTAGGAACATATGTTCAGCGATTCGTGCCGAATTCCAGCTAAACAGTTAAATAGGGCGGAGACGGTCAGGCAAGAAGATAATGGTCGTGCGGTGCTGCGGCTGGAGTCGAGGTTCTTCGCGGTGTTAAGACTCGGGTACATGCAGATTACGGGAGGAGGGAAATATATTCGGAGGCTGGCATAGCTAGGTGAACAAGTTGAGATGCATGACAAGCGTATGTTACTTCGTCGTTTGAGAGATAGTGTACGCATTATCGCGGCATTCTTCGTTGGGATGTTCCAACATTATCATAGACCCTTAAGACTGCGACGGACAAGCAAACCCAGCCCGGTATAGGCGGGTTGCGTCCAGACAAACATGCCCTAATGTGTGTGCGTTGTATCGAAGCAACCCTGACTCGTTTGAAGCGAAGCGTCGCCCGTGTGCGTCGAGCGACGGCTGCTCACCCTTCGCTGGGAACCCTACCCGGATTTAAGCACATGCAAACGCATCTAAGAATACGCCTGCTACCAGCTATCGATAGGGTGTACATAGCGCTATGACGGCCATGGCGAGAGGGTGGGACGGAATCACAAAGGTTCAGGAACGCCTTACACGGATGTTTAGAGGCGGTATCGTGCCGCTCCATTCTTGCCTCGGGTCAGCCAAAGCCAACTCACCAGCATCCCGCCGATCACCCTATTCCTGTTGGCCACGTAACCTATTCCGTTGAAGGGAACCTATCCCAAACGGTGTTTCAGGAGCGGGCGGGGGGGGGCGAGGAGACAGGGAATAATGCAAGCGAACGGTGCGAGAGAGAAATGCTTCAGTGCTATGTGTTCGATTCCTTCTCTTTTCGTGTGTGGAGAAAGAGAGGACGGGAAAGGGCGAGCCGATACCAGCAAAAGCTACACAGATGAATTTGAACCGATAACGCCACGAACCAACAAAGAAAAAAGTGGTTGAGGACGCCTCGTCTCGCCAGCTTGAGTCGACGCAGGATACGTATATCAAAGTAGCGCCAGACCCTCAAAGGTGGGGTGCTTCAGAGGGAAAAAATGGCCATAACAGCAACGGCCACTACGTTGGGTCATGGGGAGGCTCATTCGAGGGAGAGGCACCAATGCACACACCTTCTCCTAATATGCGGCGACGGTGGTGTATACCTTTGAACACCACGAAAACAGCCGAGAGTGGCACAAGCAAACAGCTTCGGCGCCAGCTGTGCGCACGAGACACTTAGGCACCATCCAACACACATGTAGGGGAGATAGAAGCAATCGCAGGTCAAAAAGAAACGCAAGCGCAAGTCGGACAAAAACCGACGCGGGCAACCTTCCCGTCGGTATCGTCACAAGAGAGCCAGACTTCGACGGTGGCCACACCGTTCCTGCCCATCGAAGCTCGTAAACACATCCCCTACCGCAGTCAAGTCAGTCGAGCTTAAATCTGTTTTCCCTCGCCCTCGCTCTCCCGCCATTTAACCGGCCGCCCCCAGCAAGGGATTCAAAGCGTCAAGCCTAACGAGACTTGAAAACCTCTGGCATCCAAATGTGAGCCACCGAGCGGGAGCGACGGTGTTGCGACAAGTTGTCCTGCTACAACCAACGCCCTGTGTAGGGCGATATTCTAGCACAAGATAACGCCTGGGGGGAGCGGCCAAGAGAGCGGGTGGCATAGGTGCGGACGGAGAGCTGCAAGTAGGGCTGTTGAGCGTGCGTTGTACGGGAGGTGGGGGGCGAAGTGGGGGGGGGGGGGGGTAATCTAATTCGAAAATCAGTTAGCGAGTAAATTTGGAGTGTGCAGAGGGTTTTACCACAGAGGTGAGTCCACATTTCTCTATTTGTGTGTCTCCATTGCGACCCCCCTTCTCTCCTCTTGCTGCCCCGGCATCAGAAGTAGGCGTTTACTCGCCTCAAGGTCGGCGTTGAAGCGGGCGAGGTTTTCCGTCATACCCACATCCACCAATAGACTGGAGCACTGGCTAGCCTGCAATAAATAAAGAGCAGAGATAATAGCAAGGGCGCACGCGTGACGCGTGGGAGATCCGTCCCGTAAGGCGCCGCGAAACGATCAGTGGGAAAGCGCATGTTCTATGGAATAGGAGGCGTTCCAATCTATGGATGAGGGATCCTATACTTCTAAGCCTATTCAGTCAGCTGCCGTCGTCAACGCTTTATCTTCCCCCATGATCATCGCCCCCGCGTACGTGGAAGCAAGCACGAACGCCTACGGACTCGGAAAACCTGCCGAATTCGACATTTATCCTCGCGTGCTTCTCATATTGGATACCAGCAGGCAGCCATGTCCTCGCAATGCTTACTGAGGCGCCGAGGAGGACAAGTCAAGGAGATACTACTCCGCACCGTGGTACGGAGACACCGCACGCACTGGTTTCGGTTGATTTACATGGCATCCGTCTTGCCGCGCCCTTCTCTCCCCCCCGATCGAATCGAAACTCCAGCTCCCGACACCACCAGCAGCAGTGCTGAATCTCGCGCCCTACCACTTCCCGCCGTCTCCGATGTGTACGTTGCTCAGACCTGGGTCATCACCCGCCTGTGCCAATCAGCCATAAACGTCCCCGGCCGTAGGCAACCAGAACAAACACGCCGCAATACATGCAACTCCCCCGCCCATCGCAACGCCTCTGTCGACGATGCCGCGAAACATGTGCCCCTTCGCATCAAAATCGGCGAAATAAATAAAAAAAACCTGTGGAGACCTTGTATTCCTCCCGGAGAAAGCGGTGTTGCTTCCGGAGAAAGCGGCAGGGAACAAAAAAAACACAAAATGAAACAGTCTACTCACGTTTTCGACTACCACGTAGCCCGCGGCAGCCGTGACGCCCCCCGCCGGCTCGAGAATGAGATCACTGAGCGCGGAGACGTTGAGAGTAGACTTGGTTGAGGCATTCAAGGTGGAGGAAGCCGAAGACGACGCAGAAGACAAACCGCCGAGCGCTTCACCCTCCTCTTCGGTCGATGGTGAGGCGGAGGAGGTGTTGTCGGCGAGGGAGGCCGCGCATATTTCCAGGTAGCGGCCCGTGCACAGGCGCCCTAGCTAATAGGAGTTTTGTAGCGTAGGAGGAACAGCAGAAGGAAGGCACAGCGAAGGGTTTTCATGATGTACACAAGCAAAATACGTTGCGGGTAAGGGAAGGTGGGGCCTTGTTGGTCCAATGGGGTCCGCCTTAGTTCCATCAGGGTCATTAATGCTACCAAGTACGTACTATCACCCCATATATGTTACCTTTACCCTGTGCGGACAAACAAACCCCAGCTATCAAGCGCGTAGCACGCGATCGCGGGAATGGAAACCGGATACCTGGTTCCTTGGTACTCAGCGGTATATTTACAATGGTTTGGCATCGCACAGTGTGATAAGGGCGACGTCGGGATCGACTACACCCTCACAGGTTTCATATTTGTAAAACAGCACGGGGAAGGTTGGCAAAGCGGAACCACACCTGGTAGGTTAATATGTTTTGTCTCCGGTGCTGGGTTTGGGGAGCGTTGATGCTTTCCATACACCATGTTTTTAGACCACGTGCGTTGAGTGCGGACCCTTTCTTGCCTTGCGAAATAGAAAACACCTATTGATATAACACTGTCCAAGGAGCGGACACTGCATCATGAACACACTATATGAGCGTGGGTGTTTCGGAATACAAGGCACATGATATCACGCCGGCGTTACCCGTGGTGCCTGCCACAGCGCACGACATACCCCGGGTGCCGAAAATTGCATACATGCTCTTCATCTTCAATGTTTCGTAGTTTGAGCGCTGAGTAGAGGTGCATATCATGGTTTTCCGTGTTCCTCTACGACGTGTAACCCGTGAGGTGTTTGTTGTGCTTTCGTGACATTGTGGTGCTTCTCGCGAGCTCTGTACCGGTGGAGAGATATGATACGGGGAACAAACTATTCCTCTAGGCCCAATCGATGCTCGTGTGGTTGTGGGGGCTTAGCTCTGGCCATGGTCCGCTCCTAGCGGCATCAGCCGTCTCAAACGGTGTACGCATGTACACCATGTGTTCCACAATTCGTGGGTGAGTTGCAAAACATGAACACGCAGATGACATCAGCTGCAAGAATTTCAACTATTGATACTACTGTGAATATGTACGTACGTAGAGTAGAGCGATACGGACGAAGCGCGGCCGCGTTGATCGCCTCGCGGGCAGTTGAATATATTAAACAAAAGCTGAACACACACGTGAACACATGGTAACGCTGTTCTGTCGCTGCACCTCGCCGTTCTATTCCATCGCATATCTCGGTTGATTTAACACCTCAACCATAAAGCCGCCGTCTTCCCTCCGAATCGTTTTTCCATCAAGGGTACGTATAGGAATCACACATCAAACACACGTCATCGCCGCCTATAACGCAACGTATGTATGATAGATCATAACCAGATGGCAAAACGGCGCCAGCGCGGGCCCATCCTTCGACCCTCGCCTGGCCTGTGTACCGTCCGCCCGCGACTTATCTTCCCTTCGGTTTTGACGTATCGTCGCGTGATCAATCCTGCTTAGTCTTCCACGTGGTGAATCCCGACAAAATACCAGATTTGTTCTGCCCTCCAGGTGAAAACTCCAGAACGTACGCGGCCAGCAAAGAAGACCAGTTCATCTGCCATAACTACAGAAGCGGCAATAGGCACTACAAGAGTATGTAGGCGTGTTATCCCTATGTCTCCTGTCCCTCCGGCAAGCACGCCTCTACTCTCTAATCATGGTTGCGTTAATATTCGGTCATGCGCCAACACGGTGCCACAGTACAGCCTCCCTCTTATCCTCGCAGTTCTTCTGATTCCAAGTTGGGCTGTCACAGCTTAGGTGACTGACCACCACTGATCAAAAATACTTTGATTGTTTTTGGTGTATAAACCCCTCCCTTGCCTCTCCAATCCGCAAGAAGGCTAACTGAAGTAAAGTACTTACCACACACGCTCCGCATTCTTCCGATAGACCCAAACTGTTGCTGCTGCTGCTGCTGCTGCTAGTCTCCACCGCCGCTGCGCGTCTCCTGACCTGCTCGTCGGAAGCAGAGTCGTTGCCGGTGAACCACAAAGACGGATCGGCCACTGTCGCGTCGTAGAGATCGAAGTCGCAGGCGTTGCAGACATCGTCTGGAGGTTTTACGGCGCATGCCGTGCACCGGTCTTCCAGCTGTGATCCGTGGTAGGTCGCGAGGTAAAACGCCTGCCAAAACGCGACGAGAGGAATCGACAAGGGGAGAATGATCGCAGGCACAACCAACAACCCACGGGCACAAGGTAAGAAGAACGCGTAGATCGCATGGGGAGCAGGTGGCATGGCACGGGTAACGTGGTAGCGCGGAAACGCAACACACATGAGACAACAAAACACACAGCTGAAGCAACCCAGTTCGATCTGCTCAAACTTCGTATATATTCGGCGATGAAAACACTACAAGAGTAATATCAACAGCGCAAAATAACTTTGCCGCTGCTAATAATCTTGTTTCCACCGGTTGGAGACGCTTACCTCAGGAGAGAGCCACTGCGTAAATTGCGAGAGACCTTTTATCTTCTCAAACATTTCCCCCAGCACATATACTGTGTTTACAGCAATTTCCGCACTAGCCACCTACCGAAGAAACATCGCGGCAGCCTCTAAACCTTCGCCCCCCCCGTGAGGGTTCAACAACGGCAACAAGACGCAACTTTCTTGCAAGACAGGCGCTGCAGGAAAAACCTGTCCGCCGTGTGCCTGACAACAGGTTTCAACTCAAATCTACAGCCCAAATGAAAGCACAGCACAAACATCAATCAATGTCAAACGTAACTACCGTAGGAGCACAAACCCACCTATCGGTATCGCCCAGAATAAAAGCACACCTGCATCCATTGATAGACGTCCGAGAGAGAAGTGACGTCCGTATAGGTCCTGTCCTTCTCCGGTCCATACTTGGCCTGGTTGGCACCGGAGCCAAGCAAGAACGGAACGGGGGGAGGAGAGAGAGGTACACGTACATCGCTTTCAGGCGTGTTCGGCATCGGCGAACCGACGACAACCGCGGCAGCTCACGAGGAAAAATTCCAGCCTCTACCCACTTGCCGTAACCCTGACAATATCGAGGGTGTGAACAGGTTCCGCGAGATCTTGGCGAAAGGATTCCGAGACAAACAGCTACGTCGTATGTAGCCACGAAAGGCCACAGAGCGCCGATATTAAGCCTATGTCGCGAGAAAACCGGTGCACAATCCCCATGCCGGGGGTCCGAAATAACGTCCCGTTTACGCGCCAGGGGACGACTGGGCTGGAGGAACGCCGCCGTAGGACAAACTTCCGTTGGTCGCTCGAGCCGTGACTCCTCCAGTGCCCGGTCGACGGTTTCCTCGTATGTCGTAGGTTGTGGGATTGTAACAGGTGCTGCCGTGGTAAAATATCCCCGCCATGAAACACGTGGCGTTTCTCTATGCGTATCAACCCCTTAGACCAAACACACTCAGTATGAAATATATCAAAGAAACAGACTAATTACAGTACGTCACGGACGACACGACGGCTTATTAGGTGCGGTGACCACGACAGGATCCTTCGACCACCGGAAAACTACAACGCGGCAGCAACGCAAAGCAACGCCAACGGCTTATATCCAGCCACCAAACAACCGCAACGAGCTTCGACGCCGAGCGTGTCCTGACACCTCCTCAACCGCTCCATCGAACCTAAGCAATAACGAAAACAAGCAAAACACGTCGAACGATACACGGCTCCCGCCGAGCATGACCGTCAGCGCACTATATATGTGTGAAAAAACAAAAAACATCAACTGCAAGATCGAACAGTCCTCGAAACCCATGTTGTTCAGCTGTGTGTGATATTAGGCAAAAGTTCGATCGCGCGCGTACTTCGGGACGAGTACTAAATATCTATGAGTATATATAGCCTCTCACAAGCGCGAGGTGGTCCCTCAGTCCTTGCTGCACGGAGCGCTGGAACGCCACGTCTGCGCCGCCGAACACGAGCGAAAAGTACAGCCCGAAGAAGACCAAGAACAGGGCCAGTCTTCGAAACCCGCGCCCGTTCGCTTGCAGGGCCCGTATCGTCTTCTCCGCCTCTCGTGCGGGCAGATGGCGCAACCGATCACGGAGGCGGTACCCTCGAAATGCGGCCTGGCGTGACATTGGTCATCCACACGATAAGAGGCGGGGGGTGGAGATGGGGTTGGGGGCGTCGGGGGCGTTGGGGGCATGGATTGGTTTTGGCAGCTCTAGTTAAAAAAACTCGTGATGACGCGTTTCTCTGGGAACCTCTCCGTACGCGGCTGCGCGTTAAAATATACTCTGGGGACCATCGAAATGAAAGCCCCATGATCTTGGAGCGCACCCCAAGAGTAGACGAGTCTCGGGTTACCGAAGGAAGGGAGGTGACGGACGTACCGACGTTTGATGAGCACCTTGTTATAGGTTCAGCGAGTCTAACATTTCCTTCAAAAGACCACACAAGAGTAGCATATAGCATAACCCAAAAACAAATACCATCGCCGAATACGATGTAACGTGCTGTCACCCTCGGATACAATATTCTTTCTGTATCCACCGCCGGTTCCCTCGTGGGTGTATGGGTTCCTGTCTGAGTTTCCGCGAGCACCCCTTCGAGTTCCCACCGGTTCCCGCCACCACCTGCGTTAGTTCCCGTGAGTGTCCGTGAGTACCGCGAGTGCCCGCACGAGTCCACGCGAGCACCCACGTCAATTCCCGCGATGTTTCGCGAGCGCCCGCGTCGGTTCCGCGAGTATTTTTAGCTCCCAGGCGAGTTACCGGTACCGTGCTAGTGTCCACGCGAGCTGCCGCTAGGGCTCGTTCGAGCTCCTGCGAGCTCCCTCGAAGTTCTCGCGAGGGAACCAAGACTACTTGCGGAAACTTGCGTCGGCACTCGTGGAAGATCGCGTGAGCACTCGCAGTTACTCGCGTGGGGGAGTTCTGAAAGAGTACTCGCAGAACTGATGTGGGCGGTCGCGGAAACTCGTGTGGGCACCCGCAGGGCTAGCGTAGGAACTGGCTGAAGCGAGCACTCGCAGGAACTCGACTGGGCACTCTCGGAAACTCGCATGGGCACGGCCGGGACTCACGTGGGAACCTGCGTTAACTGACGCAGGCGCTCGTGAAAACTCGCGTAGGCACTCGCCGTAACCCGCGCGGACACTCGCGGTGACTCGCTTTGGAAGTGAGGTTACTCGCGAGAACTGACGAGGGCGTCCGCGGGAAGTCGATTGGGCCCTCGCGGGAGCTTGCCATGGGCACTCGGGTTAACTCGTATGGGAACCAAGACTACTCGCAGAAGCTATGTGGGTGCTGCCGGGCGTTCTCGTGGGCACTCGCCGCAACGTGCATAGGAACTAAGATCCCTCGCGAGAACTGACGCGGGCGCTCGTAGGAACTCGCGTGGGCACTCGCAGTAACCCGTGGTCATTGGAGGTAATTGGCGTAGGAACTAAGACTACTCGCCGGTACCACATGGATGCTAGAGGGCGTTCGCGTAGGCACTCGTAACTTGTAACTAGCGTGGACACTCGCGCCACCGGCGGTAGTTCGCGGGAACTGACACGGGCGCACTCGAGAACCGACGCGGGCGTACTCGGGGAACTGGCGGAGACACTCGTGGGTAATTGCGCGGGAACTAAAACTACCCGCGGACAATACGAAGGCCGCTCGAGAGAACTCGTGAGGGCTATCGCGGTAACTCAGGGTCACTCGCAGTAACCCACGGTAAATCGAGTGGGCACTCGGTGAAGCTCGCATGGATACTAAGGTTACTCGCGGAACTGATGCGGGTTGCTCGCGGAAACTGGCGTGGGCGCGCGAGGTAACACGCCGGAACACACGGGAACACGCGGGAAATCACGGGAACTAAAGGCGACATTTCGCGCTCCGGACATCCCATGGACCCAAGGCACTCCGGTCGTCGATCATATTTTCCATTTAGGTGTTGCGTATTGTAAGAGGCTAAGGTTCGCCGTACACAACATTATTGATCACTGGGAAAAGCGGGGTCCCCAACACTCCCACGTGGGTTCTCACGCGGGTCCCCGCGGGAATTTGCGCGATAAATCCCACGAGATCTCGCGGGTTCCCGCGGCATCTCAGTTGGGATATCGCGGGCTCGCGTAGGATCCCACCGTATCCCACGTGGAATGTCGCGGGTCTCCGTATGGGATGCCATAGTATACCGTGGGATCCCGTGAGTTCTCAAATGGGACCCCGTGGAAGCCCGTGGGGGGGATGGGGCTTACTTTCCATGGGCATCCACCCAATAGCCCAATAATGTAAATCACCGACGCTTTCGCGTACGATTTTGTAGTGAGGAGTTGAAGTGTCGCTTGCCCAAGTAAGTGTTGTCTGCCCACGCGCTCAAAGATGAACGACAATCCTAGCCGTGTTCGGTACAACACGCTAGCGATTCATGGCCGATTTCTTCGAAAACAAGGCTGGCACGCACAACCAGACGGGGGGGGGGCTTTCAGTGGGAAAATGTCTTCGATATACGTCGGATAGTGAGCCGGTAAAGGCATTCATAAGGGGGACTGCATTATTGGTGAAGGTTTATCAAGCATTCAGGTATTATTGAGACTGGTGCTACGGGTAGGGGGGTCATGTATAGGTACTTGTTGTTCACCTGCGCAGAGCCACACAGCCGAGTGACTGTTTTACTACGTTGAACTCATAACCTTTTATTAGTTTTTGTTGTTGGAGGCTTTGTTACGCACCGCCACCAACCCATGTTCAGGTTCAATTTTCAGCTGGATTCGGAGCCACTCGTCCAGGTGGCCAGAACTCGGTAGTTAAAATGTGGGTACCCCGGTACCCCCCCTATCGTAGCACCAGTCTTGATAGGGATACTCAGTGGATGGCATGATTCAAATAAGAGCGGCGAATTGTCAGATGGCAAACGGAAAAATTCTAATGATTTGGACGCCTGCTACGGTAGAGATGCACCGTGTTTGTTTATGAGGGTGATCATTTGAGAAACTCTGCACTTCGCCCAAGAGCTGACTTTGGAGGGAACTAACAGTGCTACCCGACGATGAACCCCCAAGGGCTAAGCTATATACAATTACATTGTCCTGCTGACCCGGGTAGTATCCAGGGGAGTCACTGAACTATATCTTCAACGAGGATTAAACACATAACACGCGCGAACGGCTTCTTATAAAAATCGAGTAGTAACTACCAGGTTCCTACTGTAGTAGATCACGAAGCCTACACCAATACCACAAATAACACATAGAAAAACAAAATTCTACGCAGCTCGCGAAGTTGAGTATCTACTATTCAATCGGTTGAACGCACAGCTGACGTATTTATAATCATTTTATTTAATTAAAAATATTGCAACACGATAATGACATTCCGACGGTTTGGGGTTAACCCCTTAACCCATATAACCCTTATAGGACTGGAGTCCCGTTTTGGGGACAAATTACTTAGAATTAGAGTGGTTTGTCCCTTAAACGGGACTGCAGTTCTAAAAGGGTTAAGAACTGGTCCCACGAATTTGGAGACAAACTACTTGGAATTAATGTGGGACATTTTTTCAAGTTCTGAAGGGGTTAAGGGGAGTCCCGTCATTCATAAAACGGTTTCAGCCAAAAAAAGGTATACCTCTACGTACCTTTATCCTATTAATAGCACGCGTCTTTGCTTCCATATAGGCGCATCACTGTCGATAAAAATCAGCTTCGAAAGAGTTGTGGCCGGCCTGTGCTGGCATCAGCCGTACCAACAACCATATATCTTCCCGTCGTCGCGTTCTCCCTCTTTTTAAATGTGCCCTCACCAACCCCCCCCCCCCCCCCCTATAAATGTATTACATTTATAAGGTTTGGGTTTGTGCGTTCGGTTGGCAACGCGCTGTAAAACACGCCAGCTCGTGGTGAGCCTAGACAACCAGGGGCTGGCGTTTTTTTTTGTTATTTTTTTGGCGGCTCACCAAAGCTGGCGGTCGAGTAGATGCATTTGCGCGCGGGTGTGAGAACCTTTGTTCCGCACAAGGGGAATGGTCGCTTTCAGTAGCTGTTAATATGGTAAGGCGTCCGCGAGGCAGTTTACATAGTAAACCCATTGCCTGTCTCCGGAAGTGGCCAAATAATTAAACATCATTGAAGCTGTCCGTCCATATGCAGTCCGGCCTCAGAGCGGTTCTTAGCGTGAGCTCATCGCCTCCATGGACTCGCCCAATTACCCCACGGCGTTTCGCGCTTGTGGCAAAGCAATGTCTGCCTTTTGGTTGGCTGAAAACCAACGCGCTCCGTCCCGGATTGTAGGGGTGCGAGGCGTCTATGGTCATATACTACGGCCGTGCACAAATGAGTACAACCCCAGCCTCCCCCCCCCCCCGGGCGCCTGCCTGGTTTGGTGAAAACCCAACGCGCTCCGTCCCGGCTTGTGCGGAATGCGAGGTCTATGTCATATGACTACGGTCGTGCACAACATGCATTACACCCCCCCCGCCCCGCCCCCGACCCCCCCCCCCCCCCCCCCCCGGCGCGCTTGTGCAAGGCAATGTCTGCCTGCGTCGGTGAAAACCGCCAACGTGCTCTGTCCGGAATTGTAGAGATGGCGAAGGTCTATGGTGCATACCCGACTAGCGGCCGTGGGCACCGATATGAGTACCGCCCCGGCCGCCCCGTGTGGCTTCCCGTCTCGAAAGGGATGCGGGGTCAATGGTCAAAGGACTAAGGCAAGCAACAACTGAGTACGCCCCCCCCCTCCCCCCACCCCGACAAGCTCAGGGGAAAGGGTGTACTATGACACACACAAACTTGCGACTGGTGTTTCTGCCTCTTCCCAATGCCTCGAAGGGGGTTTACCATTTATTATTCGGCGTGATGGGTGAGGGGCCACTGCGTACGATTCGAATTTAACTGACCATAACACTAACCCTAAGCCAATGAGGCCCAATCAACCATCCCTTGGTTCGCGTCATCTAGTTTCCCCTTCATTTCGTACACGATGTGTTTTCAACCATAGTAACGTAGTGTCGAACAAGGGCTGAACTCTGCTGAATACCACCCTGCCACAGTCCGTCGCACAAGGGTCAATCAAGTCCTCCCCTTCTACTTTTGCTGCTGTAAGAATTTTCCAAGAAGCTTCGGACGATAACTGCTGGCTGAGTGTGGTCGTGCAGGCATTTTAACACGCTGAATGTTGTGCGGTGCTGCCGCCCAACCCGTTCCCATTAAGTACATGTATATAGATACTGAAGTATATATATGTATGTATATACTAAGTATACTGATATATTTGGTTGTATCATGGAGAGTCTCCCTGCCTTTTGGTTTTCTTTCTCACGGCGCTTCGCGTTTGATGCAAGCAATGTCTGTCTGGTTGGTGAAAACCCAACGTGCTCCGTCCCGGCATTGTAGGGATGCGAGGGTCTATGGTCATACGACTACGGCCGTGCACGACATGAGTACACCCCCATTCGTAAAAAAGATCACATGTTTCGACGCGGCCATCCATATGCAAGAACGTCCGCTTCACAAACGAACAGTTCTTAGCAGGATGCATCTCCTCACCCTTCCTGCGACTCGCCGAAACACCTCACGGCACTTCGGGCGTGGTGCGTGCAATCAACGCCTGCCTGGTCGGTGAAACCCCGACATGCTCCGTCCCGGCGCTGCAGGGTCAAAAGGGGTACATAGTTATACTGCTACGTCCACGCATGGCATGAGCGCACCCCCACCCCCACCCCCACCCCCCCCCCCCACCCCGCCCCGCGCGCGACAAACTACTTTTGTCAACCCCCTTTTCCCATTTTCCTACCACACGTTCCACCTTAAGGGCCAAACCGCCCTCCTAGTGTATTGCTGTGCTGTGGCACCGCACCGTGGGCCCCATTCAACATAATAGTAGGGCACGGTTGGCCTGGTCCCCTCTGGCTGACCGGCCAGATCTACACTAAAACTAGTATGTTAACCCTGTGGGACTTTAAACGGGGGGGGGGGGGGGTTGACGACGAAAAATCTGTCCAGTTTTTACAGCAACTTCATAACTACCTGCCGAGATGCGCAATATTTACAAAGAACAAAAAAAGCGACAGCTATTACGGTGGACCAATTTAAGCATACAGGACTTAAGGTAAAGACAACAGCCTATATGCTTTCCTATTTGCTACAAAAAATATTGATATGGTCCCCCGCAATAATAGCTGTGAGATCGAGAATTTCGTCGAAATTCATCTTCGCAAGCTGTGTGTATATGTATGTAGGGGATGATTTAACCCTTATAGAACTGGAGTCCCGTTTTGGGAACAACTTACTTAGAATTAGAGTGGTTTGTCCCCAAAACTGGACTGCAGTCCTAAAAGGGTTAAATCAGTGTCCTCCGAGCTATACGAAATATATATATATATATATCGTATGGATGTAGAGTGAAATTATTATTGTTGCAAAAAAAAGAGGGACTAGACGATAATAGTGGTACATAGGGGTGTGGATTAAAGTAATTAACTTAATGACTTGAACTATTAATAATGCGAATTGATTATTTTTTGACACAAAGAGGTTTTGGTAAAAAGAGTTATCTGTCAAGTTGTCCAGGGATCATTGACAAGTCATATAAAAAAAAAAGAGGCAATTTAAGGATTTTCGCAAAAGCGGGACGCGAAGACCAAACAAGGCAGACGGATTTAGTTGTCACCTTCGAGGGCGTAGTAAAAAGTAAACAGGACTCATACCATACACAAAAACCTATACGAAGTATATCCCAGTGTTTTCACTAAGCATGTTTGGTCCTGATTACTATGTTCCCCCGTAATATAATACGTAGTTCAAGACACTAATAATTCATTAAGGCACAAAGAGGGACACGAAATGTATGTACAATGGCAAGGGCTTCGTGCGGCACAGGCGCAAAATGATCACCCTCCTACCCGTACAGTAAATAGTAAATAGTAGACAGAGCTGGTCACACCAAAAAAAAAAAAAAAAAAGGTGTTCTAGTCGATATCTCGGGGTGTCCCTAAACCCTTTCCCAACTCCCAAAAATGAGCTTACTCTCATTCCGAGTGTTTTTATCACCACAATAACCAAGGTCCAGTGGGAAATGGGTTACCAAAAAAGGCGTTAACCCCTTAAGAACTGGTCCCACGAACTTGGGGACAAACTATTTGGAATTAGTGTGGGGCGTTTTTTCAGTTATGGATGGGTTAACCCTGTTATTACGTTATTGCGGGGGGGCATAGTAAATAGAACCAAATATTGTTACTAAAAATAGGAAAATATATAGGTTTTTGTGTGTACCGAAGGTCCTATTTACTATGTTTCCCCTGGAATAGTACTCGACTGAACATGGGGAACAAAAAAATGACTCTATATCCCAAGCGTATTTACAGTACAGGACACCAAATAAGAAACAGGAAATAGTATAGTCCAGGCTGGATTTCTTATTTGAGAGAGAGTAATTTCTACACAAAATTCAAGATAAGGACTCCCCGAATTTCTTGTTTTCCTCCAAATCTCAGCCTGGCTTTTTTTGTTTTTGTTTTTACGGGGGACCATAGTAAATAGAACCAAATTTTGTTGTTTAACATATTTAAGTATATAGGTCCTATTTCCCCCATAATACTGTTGTAACATTGCGTCGTAGGTTAAATCGTATATAGTTTGGGATCAATGAGGCCTCCTGCTGCGACCAGCCGGAGACGCTCACCCAGGGTTACTACTCCCGCGTTAATTGTCTAGCATTCAACGCGGCACCGCGTCGCAGAGAGTAGGCACCCCGGTAAAATAAACACTAACAAGTCTGTTTCAGATTGGTTACTGCTGCATCGTCGCCACGACGGAAGTGAGGTCCCACTTTAAGGGGGTAGAGTCCGAAAAGAGGGCCCTTCCTTGGGGCGCTTGAAAAGGTTGGCCTCCTGGCATATTTGACACAAAATAGGAGAAGGAAGCGCTCTCACGTGACGCGACGGCGGCGATGAACCCTCTAACCCTTTTTGTCCTCCAGTGCACATAACCATATGTTTGGCTCTAATTCCCAGTAATTTGTCCCCAAAACGGGAGTGCGGTCCTAACAGGGTGAAACTGCTGCGGTCATTCAGTGTGGCGGGCAAAGACAGCAGTATATATCAGATATGGAGTACGTATGTATGATGCACGAGTTCGAGTAGGTCTAGCTCTAGGTAGGTATACTCGTACGAGTATAGTTGTTTTGTGGCGCAAAAGATGTGTCATAGTTGGGATCCATGGAGAGGGAGTCGGAAGCTCGAAAACTTGAACGAAAAGGCCATCACACCGATGTTGTACGTACACGATGCCCGATCATCGATGGTATATATAAATTATATAATAATGAGGAGATATTGTAATAAATATGATGAACAGATGCATGCCATCTTCTCGCGATAAAAACCAAGGCAAGAACCGTAGTGTGGGAGGAGGGAGAGGAGCCTACTTTGTGACCCCGGATCTGAGTTACGACTAGGGAGGGAGAAAGACGGAAGTGCGAAGATAATAAATGGGATGGAAAAAAATATATATTTTTTAAAAAATATATATATATATTTACCGGGCGTATATATATATCTTTTTTCCCATTCCATTCATTATCTTCGCACTTCCTCCGTCTTTCTCCCTCCCTAGTCGTAACTCAGCTCCGGGGTCACAAAGTAGGCTCCTCTCCCTCCTCCCCCACTACGGTTCTTGCCTTGGTTTTTATCGCGAGAAGATTTCAGCACTTTCTTCCCTCGTCAACTTTCGTCGAATTTTGCTTACCCACGCTATTATATATATGCGCCCTCAACAGACGGTGTCATTTGAGAATAAAAACCTCCATGGGGAGAATCGAACCCTCGACATCCGGGCCTACAGGCTTCGTGGCTACCAGTTAGACCACCGGGGCGACCGGGTATACTATTTCATATACATGTATACGTATCTGGTGTATCACTTCTGAAACAAACACACCAGACACAGAGCGACAGCCGCCGACTCGAAGCCATCAAAGAACTCAAGAATTAATATTAATGTTATTTTAATATGTAGGGAGAGGTGCCCCCTGGGACACTTCCCCGGTGGCACTTTTATGTTTATTTATAGTGTTAGTATTGCCGTCCAACAGTTTAGTGTGTACGAGTAGCGTGTAGCGTGTCCTTCAACATTGATCACTCATAATCACGCTTCTGCTTGTCGATATACAACAGTGGCGGGCACTACGTGCGAACGAATGACTATATATCGATATATGAGGCCCCATATATGATAGAAGCGATGTTCTGTGTCTACATACAGTACCACTCTGACCCCGAATATAAGGAATTTTTGTATATTAAAACTCAATATAAGTGGTTACTATATTTCGGGTCAGAGTATAATAGGTATATATTACTACTGTACAATATTTAGGGCACGGGCACGGGCACCATATTATATACTTTATTACTATATATTCTGGTGCATACGTACCACATATAATATGTGCTCTACGCGTGCTTTTGCTGTCCTTTACCAGCGTATGTACGCTGAAAGTAAGTGTAGGCTTGTTAGCTTGCTTGGCGCGTGAGACCGCTGTTGTTGTTGTAGTAGTAGTATTACAGTAGTAGTCTCACGGTGGTGGTGAATGGCGTCGCATGAAGAGGGGTGTGAATAACGCCCTCGAGGTATATATGTATACATAGTATACAGATATACAGCCGCCTATATATACCTTCGCGTCATTTATTGCACCGCAACAGCTAGTGTTTTTGTTTTTAATTATGGTTGCTGCCGTCTGATGGGTAGAGCTGTCAAGCTTTACGTACGTAAGTAAGCAGTTTGCGTCACGCTGCGTCACGCTGCGTGCTTGCAGTGTGTTTCGTACCTCGTACATTACATACGAAGTATGATACATATATATATATGTACCTGGTGTGTACCTTACGACGTACCATTTACTTACGACGTACCAGGTACATCATAATTGTTTTTGTGTATCTCTTTGTACGAGGAGCGAAACAATGATCATAATAAGCATGAACGATGGGATCCCGCGTGTTTGATGCAAGAATGTGGTACACCACCAGCGCAGGCTCAAAAGCCCTCCCTCTCTCGAGAGTGTACTATAACATGATGTTTGTTACCGTTATCATCTGCACTACGTACTACTCGGTTCCACGTAATTACCCCTCGAGTGTGATGCTAACAAACAGCACAGTAGTAGTAGTTCTACGCTACGCTACGATATATACCAGGTACTTCACAAGAACAAGCACCACCACCAGTCATCGCAGGCACAGGTGAGGCGTCTCGCACCTGCGTCAGTATGGCGGCAGTGACCGCAGGGTCCAGATCGTTCAGCAACGGAGCGGTGCTAGTCGTCGTCGAATCGCGATCATCGCCTTCGGCGTGAACTTGCCGGCGATTACCACCACGACCACTACTACTGCTGTGGTATTTCGTTTCTCCCGCATTTTTGTAGCGACGCCCCCCCTCCCCGCCGAGTCTACCTCCATCGTCCCCACCATCAGCACCACCACTAGCAGTGCTCGAGAAGCCCGAGCCGTCGCTGAAATCCCGCCTGGACATGTTTGGGCGAATCTTTCGCCCCAAAACACAGGAGGAGGAGGAGGAGGAGGAGGAGGAGGAGGGGGAAGAGGAGGAGGAGGAAGAGGACGCGGGGAGGAGGGGACGAGGCGGTTAAATCAGAGCGATCGCACCTACTACTGTATTATACCTCTCTCTTTGTTTCGGTGCGATTCGCAACACTATATCGTTAATATTTACTGATTGCTGTTATATCATCATAGAGAAAAAACAAAGCGGAGTTACATTCGAAACATGGGAAGCGGGTTCGTACTGGCTGGATGCTGACATTATCATGGTTGGACGTCTAACCCCCCCCCCTCCCCCGTAGACGCCTCCTGATGCTACGAACAGTACCTACAGTTAGTACTGCAAATATCTACTGAAATCGCGAAATCGCTGCATTTTTGGAAACCTTAAAACTAAAGGTCCAAACAACAATACGCTTCAAGGTTTTTTGTTCAAGCCCGAGAAGCAGGCCAGTAACCCTGTGGCCAGGAGGAGGAGGAGGAGCTGGGAGGAGGAGGAGTCGGCGAGTCGGTGGACGGTTTTGCGCGTCCATCCTTGCCTCTTTCTATCCGTCAGCGTTTCATTGTTATTATCCCTTCACTCTGTTGTGAGCCTTTTTGCGCTCGCTTTTTTTTGTCTCCGGCAGTCGCACAAACAGGCAAGATGATGCAAAGTAAGAGGCTCGAGCTCCGCCACCTCGACCACCTCAACCAATACCTATCTATACGAGGTACGTACCAGGTATCTGTGAACGTATACTATTGATACTGTAAATTGGTGCTTTACACATTCAAAACTACTGTTAATATTAATGTTAGCAGTGAGTAGCAGCTGTGTAATAAATCGACATCGATCGGCTATTATTGTCTATCCTGATGAAGGCTATATACAAAAGCTCAAGCCGGCATTGTGATGATGATGCTGTGTGTGATGATGACGATAATTTCACCAGTTGCATCATTCAAAATATTTTGAAATTTTAATGTTTACACATACATGTTTATATGTATGTATACCGTATCATACGCACGGGCGGGGGCGACTAAAACCGAAAGCCCTTCATCCAGTCAGACCGGTCGCATGGTTGACATGGTTGACATGTGCCTGGTACCCAGGTGTGATATGGTATGATAGAATACCTTGAATAAAAATCACACGTGGTGGAAGATGACAACCGCGGGTGGTGCCTTTTGTTCGGCCTCTAATCAAACTACCGCCACCACGTGGTGTTGCGGTATTGCCCCAGCTGCGGTAACTATGGGGATCATCTATACGACCAAAAGCAAGCGTGGTGTCGATGACTACTCATCAGCCTAGCTAGGGCTGCCATTTGCGGGGACGCTCCAGGCACTGCTACACAATACTGCTTGTTATAGATCGATCGGTAGATGACCGCCCAGAGATCGCACCTACCTGTGAGAGAAGTAGCTCATCATATATTAATAGTATCCGAGCAACACAACATAGTAGATAGGGTATTTTGAAATAAAAAAAGTAAAGGTTTGATGTGGCCGCTTCGTGTGTTGCTTTGCAGCCACCTTTGTTTGCCCGTTATATACCCACCCGTCGTCACAGGTCATCATGTGATATATGTACGCACCCGACGTAGAAAACCCGGGAATGCACCTACGATATCCCCTGACGGCCACATATATATACGCTGTAGCCAGCCCCTGGTGAATTAAGAAAACAGTACACAGACCCTGCGTAGTCAATTGATAGGAGAGGAGGAAGTGATGAAGAGGAGGAAGTGATGAAGGGGGGTGGCAATAAATAGTGGATTTAACGGGAAAATGGTTAATTGGTTGGCGTGTCGACGCACCCAGACATGCAGCAAGATCAAAAGAAAAAAAAAAAAAGGGGGGGGCGAGGTCGAGCGAGGAGCGGGGGGGGTAAGTAGTAGTGAGTAAGTAGTAGTAGTATAGTCAGTATAGTAGTATAGTAGTAGTAGTAAGTAGTAGCTAAGTATTTTTGCAGTAGTAGTAGTAGTGTAGTAGTAGTAGTAGTAGTAGTAGTAAGTAGTAGTAGTGAGTAGTAGTAGTGTGTAGTGGTAGTGAATGTAGTAGTAGATGAGTGAGTAGTAGTAGTAGTAGTAGTAGTAGTAGTAGTAGTAGTAGTAGTAGTAGGTAGTAGTAGTAGTAGTAAGTAAGTAGTAGTAGTAGTAGTAGTAGTAGTAGTAGTAGTAGTAGTATAGTAAGTAGTAGTGAGTAGTAAGTAGTAGTATGGTAGTAGTAGTAGTGTAGTAGTAGTAGTAGATAGTAGTAGTAGTAGTAGTAGATAGTATAGTAGTAGTAGTAGTAGTGAGAATGTAGTTAGTAGTGTAGTAGTAGTAGTAGTAGTAGTAGTAGTAGTAGTAGTAGTAGTAGTAGTAGTAGTAGTAGTAGTAGTAGTAGTAATAGTAGTAGTAGTAGTAGTAGTAGTAGTACACCCTGGCAGGCAGCAGCGGGGGGCGTACTCGTTTGTTGCTTGCCTTAGTCATTTGACCATTGACCACGCATCCCTTTCGAGACGGAGCAGGGGGGTGTGATATAAAGGGGGGAGGGGGAGTAGCGGTAGAGTGGTTGTCAAGGTCCTGGTCTGCTGACACGCCCAGGCAGGCAGCAGGGTGTGTGTGTAATATCAAGGAAGGGTAGAGGCAGGAGGGGTTGATTATAAAGGACCTGGCCTGCCGACACCCATCCCCCCAAGCAAACAGGACGGGGGGGGGGTGCTGTTCGCGTGTCCATAGACCACCTTTTTCGCCGCTCGCGCTCCCCAGGTGTGCTTAAATATCACCGGGGGTAGTATTGCGCAAAACGGAGGTACCCAAAGTAAGAAGGAGGGGGGCAGGGGGGGGGGTATTTACCATCACAACCCGTAGTCCTACAACCCTACAGTAAGATCATGGACGCCATATTCATATAATATGCAACCGATGGTGTTTAACGGAGTTGACCACTGACGCATGCTACGATAGAGGTTCACCATGCTGTTTCTGAGCTCCTAACTTGAGGAGCTCCATACCTCACCGAAAAAACTAGTTTTGGAGGGGAAAAAAGGTGCTTCCCGATGAATAATTCCACGACCTGAGTCCAGTAGGAAAAATATTTCAACACAAGAATGAAAGTCTGACGATTTTGGGTTAAGGACTTCGGTCATTCGGGAAATATTTCAGCCAAAAAGTGCTTGCTCTATCTTAGCACGCGTCCACTGGTGGCCAAATTTCTGAAATTCGGCCAGCGTAAGCAGGGAGCGGGGCACACTAGCCTCCATGACGGTGGCCGTGGGAAACCAGACCTGCCTGAGGCTTGCCCAAAAGCAGGCACGTTCTACTTACTTACTCCTGGGACTGTTAAGCAATAGTTCAGCCTTTCTGTGACGATGCTATGCAGGATTCACTGCTTGTTACACACAAGACATATGTCTTTCTTGTGTGCAAGTTTGTTTTCGCGTGCGGTCACGGAAGCTAACGTTAAAGTCGTCACGCCTCAAGCGGCCGGAACATGATCACCGCACGGCAAAAATGCAAATGCGTAGTAACTCTGTAAATCTTGGAGTGATCGGCATCTCCCTTCACCTGTACGTACGTACCTGGTACTGTTGTGTAGCACAAGTTTTCCTGCCGCCAGTCTGGGCTATATGCAGAGCTGAAAATAACGGCGTATGTGTGTGTGTCCCAAGCAAGAGAAGAAGCTATTCGCACGCACACCAATGTCTGGGGAAGCTAGCTCTTTCTGTAGGTCCCCGAACAAGCCCCTCGGTGCACACACGCTGCATGGCAATAGCTCCGCCTTGAAACGAAGACCGAAATAAACCTGTCACGGATACAACCAAAGTCCAGTACTATATCCGGTACTACTATTAATAGCTGTAGTTGTATCCATACCTCCGAGCCGGCTAGGCCAAAAGTCTTATTTCGGCTATGTAACGTTACGCGTAGAATGTCTGAAGAAGCCCCAGCCTGTGTTGGGCTCCCAGATCCCAAACACGCCGGTCGCTGCCATCCTGCACTCTGCAGTTCCACGCTGGAACAAGACTCATGCACAACCTGCCGTTGGACACATTATAGATGCAACCAATCCCATATCCACGCCGCCACACCGGACTGGAATTAAAAAAACAACCTGATTTTCGCTTTCCAAGCAAGAAAAAAACTTCGCACAGATACCTGAACAAGCTACTACACAAGCAGAGTGAAAGTAAAGCCTTTGTTTTGGGCTGTCGACTATGTTACTCGCTGTATCCTGCACTATGGATACGTCGCGCCGTGCTGACCTCGAGGGTCATTATTAGTTATTATTAATATTATGGACGCAAACAATCTAGTACTCTAGAGTCTGCCAAGCCAAGCCGGGCTGACTTAAACCTCCGATTTTTACCCCCTATCCAGAAGCTCTCTCTTTTTTTGCACGGCAATCAAAGAAACCGATGTTGGCGTTGTACCCTCGCGTGGCTTGCTATACCCACCATTGTGCAGCGATGCGCTGAAACGAGGCTCACAACATGTTCTGAATGCTCCCAACCCCGTATCCCAAGCCGCCAGGCAAGCCGGCTTGGCTTGAACTCTGATCTGTTTGCCTTCCAAGCAACATGTACACCTTATTATGTATGCTCGTTGCATAGATCAAATGTCTGAACGAGCTACTACTGTATCTAGCCTTTGTTTCGGGTCCCCGAATACGACCCTCGCTGTATCTTGAATGACGTAAGACAGGCCGCAACTCTGGAACGAGGCTCATAACCTGCGGTACGCATGAGAATAATCCAGTGTCCAGGCCACCAAGCTGACGTGGCTAAAACAAATCCGATTCCCGCATTCTAAGCACACGGCAGACTCTTTTGAATAGATGTCTGAAAATCTACAAGTACCTGTTGTTGATAATCCGTATGCGTCCGCTCACTTTATCCTGCACTGGTATGTAACGCTGAGCGAAACGAAGCTCGTAACCTGTTGTGGGTGACAGATTCCGTTTCCTCGTTCCAATTACATCGTGGTCTGGTAAGACGGCATGATACTTAATACTCCAAAGCTTGAAGAGTGAGCTTTACGAAGAACTCTAATCAAGAAGACATGGAATTCACAGGAACCATGGAACCTATTCTTGCTGCGCGGCTACCTATCGAATACCGCGACAGACCCCGTAGAGCTATGATGGAGACTTTGGAGTTGCACAGGCACAAGGCAGCATGCAAACTGACTATTGGTCGAAGCATGCAGAAACTTATCTATCGTGGGGATTCACCCTCAATCCTTGTGCGTACTACAGCAGCAAGCTGCTACTTACTGAGCTAAGGATCCAACTCTATACTTCTCCAAACAGAAACAGTTTGGCCCCAAAAATTGGGTGCGTTTGCAACGGATTTAATTAAATTAAAAGGTTCTCTCCCGTCACTATGTTAGACTACACCCCGTCCTCTTCATGGACAGCCGTCACAGCGGTCAAGGAACTCCCACTGAACTGGCTTAATACGAAGACTATAGAGGCCTTGACGGGTCAAACCTAGACCGTCAACCCACATACATATATATACTATATAACAGTAGGTCAGAAGTCTACTGTTTTCGCAGGCGAACCGTTGATAATAAGCCTCGAGTTCAAATAGACAGACAAAGATCATAGATAGCCGACTGCATGTCGCGGTGGCTAGTTCGGGTTGATTTGGTTATCGTGACGTTTAGGTCGAATACTTGGTATCCTCTCGCCTGTCTTATCGTAGGGAGAGGGGGCGCGCCGCACCTTGAATCACGCTTTTTTTGCGAACAAGGTAGAATAAGAGGGTGACAATGGGACTCATTCACTCGCAAGTCCCAAGTAATATTCCAAAAGCAAAGGGCACGAAAAAAACAAAAACGAAACAAACGAAAAACACAAAAGGACAAGAAGAAAATAAAATAACATACGTACCACAATAAGACTTGCTGAAATAGGAAATCAAGAAAAGTTGCTACGGCCTCCCGTAGCTATATACCTGGCCATTAAATGATTGTAACGCGCAGCACGTCGTTTGGGCTGCAACCCCGCCCCCCCTCCACGCCTCCACGCCTGTCAAGCTTTACGGTACGTACAACATGTACCCTAATATACCCATATATCCATTCAACTTCCAGCATCGGTCCAAAATAATGGGAGGTGAAACGTTAAGGAGAGCAAAACACACTACTAACGAACGGGCTACTGGCCGTACGCAGCCCAAGAAGTTACACGTAGCTGGCGGGAGGATACGAACGACTGTTTTACTACAGCTTCCTGCTGCATCATGCACAACACACCACACGTAAGGACGTGTCTATGATAAGACGAGGGCGGGCGGGCTGCTACTACTGCTGCTACTAGTACTACGACTTACTACTACTACCGCAAAAATGCATTCAGCTTGTGATCTGTTGAAGAATAGCTACTACAGCAGAGCAGCCGTAGCAACAGAATTAGCAGCAATAGTGGCCGAAGCACTATTAATAGCCGCAACGCAACAGCTGCAATAGCAGCTGTGGCGACAGCAGTAGCAGCAGCAGCAGCAAGCAAGTCCTACAGCAGTAGTGACGCGCCACGCACCCCCCTTACAACCACCCCCGCTCGCACGGCGGACCTCTCTACCGCCTTCTGCTGGCGTTTTTTACCGCAGAGCTACCGCAGCGAGCAACACAGACCTAAGCAAGGAAGATCGGAAGAAAGGAATGGACGAATCAAGAAGCAGAGAGTCTGGTGGGCCGCAGCAGGCACCACACGCACGAAATAAGGCACGGAACAACGAACAAAGAACAAAAGGAAAGGAAAGGAACACGGACGAAGCAGCAGAGCGCAGACGCAAGCACGGATACACTACACGCCCACCACATAAGGTCACGCCTACGAGTACAGCAGCGGTATGCTATATGAATACTAATACCACCACCGCTGGTGAAAATGTTACTGCGCCAGGACGATATTATACCCGACCGCAACAACAACCAAACAAAAGTCTCCCCCCCCCCCCCTCCTCCTCCAGCAAGCGTCTACCGCTGCTATCAATCATTGCTGCTGCCTGTGCCGCTGCTGATGCTGCTGCTGCTTCTGCGCCGGGAAAATAATATTAAAAAAAAAAGCAAAAACGTCTCGGGGCACAAAACGTTCAGTCTACAAATAACCATACGTACTGCAGCCGAGCAGCAGGCATAACCCTTAACCTTCCCCCGAACGACGGCAGCATCGACCGACTGCCTAACACAATGTACATCCAATACACGTATATACGCGCAACCTTGCTATATAGGGAGGGGGGGGGCGGAGGCATGCAGGTACACGAAACAGCAACGGCCGGTACTACATTCAGCGTCAGGAGTGTTCCCCTGCCAAGCACCAGTCGGCTTGCCCTTCCTCCTTCTCCCCATCCCCCTGCCCCCCCAAACACACATACACCCAATAAGGCGACGCGAGTCTTGTCTTCCTTTGCCACGAGACCATCGAAATCATCCGTGTCTCACTCGCGTTTTGCCGAGAATAACACCGTCTATCTCGAGCGAGAACTACGTGTTTTAACTACTTTACGTGTCAAAAAACGGGGGGGGGGGGGGGGGGGGGGGGGTAAAATGGAAGAGGCGGACCTTAAGCGGGGGAAAGAGGGGAGCGGGGATGGAAGACGGGATGGGACGGTGCGCAATATGAGCATATGTTTAAATTTCTCCCGCGCGCAACGCCAAGAAAGATGCACCGTAGCGCCCTGCTATTGCCGCGCTGGGTGATATACACCCCTCTACCCCATACCTCGTTTCCCACACGGGAGAAGTACAGGACAAAACAAAAACGGTCTCCATCAACCTGCACCCCCGAAACAATAAAGAAACTAAACAAAGAAACTAAAACACCCCACCCCTCTCCCTTCCTCCCCCTGCCCCCCCCTATACCCCCACCCCCCCTCTCCCCCGGTACCAGAATTTTAGCCCTTCCTCAAATGACAAAAAACGGTATACCCGGTAATATATATATACCAGGTACGTATTACTCTCCTGACGCATGCGACGACGTCCTTACGTGAGACCCCTGGGGTCTAGACCCTGAAACCATCGACGAGTTCGACGTGGACCTCCCCCTCTCCCTCCCCACACCGCTGCCGCTGCCACTACCGTTACCACCCCCACCTATCGCAACCCCACCCCCGACTGCCCCCCCTCCTAATCCTCCCTGCGCACCGCCCTCTAACAGAGCCACTACCCTGGACAGGCTCGACTCTAGCGAGCTCATGCGTGCCTCGAGCCGCTTCGCTCTGCCGTCCGAGACCTTGTTCGTCTCTTTCAGCGTGTCTCGGAGGTTCTGGGCGTTGGTCGTCGTGATGTCGTCCCGAAGAAGCTTCACGTGCTCGACCGTCGTCCCCATCTTGGCATCCCGCGGCAGCATCTGCAAGCATGCACCGCGGCAAGGGCGTCGTGTTTGGGGTTCACAGGGGCAGGTAAGGGGGTACGGCGGGGGGTGCTCGTTTGTTGCTTTCCTTGGTCATTTTACCAGTTAGCACGTCCCTCTTGAGACGGGGCAGGGGGGGGGTACTCATATCATGCATGGTGGCAGTCGTATGACCATAGACCCACGCATCTCCACATACAATGCCGGGCTGGAGCACGTCGGGTTTTCACCGACCAGGCATGCATTGTGTTTGCGCAAAAAAAGCGCGATTCGCCCTAGATGTGTATAAGAGACAAGATAGAGCTAGGGTTGTACTCATGTCGTGCATGGCCGTGGGGGTCTAAACATGCGCAAGCGGACTTAAATAGAATCTACAGTAGCTGATCTAGATGCTTTAGATCGTGACCTGTACAAAATAAGTACAGTAGTAGTGGTCCCTCTATAATGCCGGTCCCTTTATAGTGCCGGGTGCCCGCTATAGTGCCGGTGAACTCGCTCGGCACAGATGGGATTAACCAGTGCGGCCGTGTGCGGAGTAGTGCCGGCTGCCCGCTCTAGTTCCTGTGAAATCGCTTGGCGCAAATGGGATAAGTGGCAGTGTGCGGAGTAATTAGTGCCGGTTGGCGCTATAGTTGCCGATATTGTTGGCGGGCGCATACCGACACTATAGAGGGACCACTACTGTATACCATGCCGTACCTGTGAATCCTTGAGCGGGTTCTTCAGCTGCCGTCGGAGGTCGTCCACGCCGATGTTCACCAGCTTTTTCAACAACCCCGCCAGGTCGTAGTCTCCCCCCCGTTGCATGTTGTCCATGCGCGCGTTTCGAGACGACTGTTTGCCACCGAGGCCGCTGCCTCCGTCGGAGCTACCGTCCTGTGAAAACAGAAAAGGTGGGTCGAGTCGATGCGGACACGACGCGCGGGCTTAAGTAAACAAACAACCAGCGATACAACATAAAGTGGGAGCAACAACTAAAACCACACAGAAGCGATAACAACAGCAACGTGGTGAAGCACCAAACGGTAAGGCACCCTTCTGCAACATTATCAACAACCGCAGCAGCCATCCCAGCACCAGCAACAACAACAACACCATCAACACCAACACCACTAGCATCAACATCGCCACCAACACCACCACCAACACCACCGCCAACACCAACACCAACATCAACACCAACACCAACACCAACACCAACACCAACACCAACACCAACACCAACACCACCAAGCCCTCACCCCCACAAAGATGGTCAGGAAGCCGAGGAACAGCGCGATCATCACCAGGCCCGGCGCAGTCACCACGTACTTCAGCCTCTCCGACTTCCGGTCCACCTCCTTGCTCCCCTGGCCTCCGAAGGACAGGTGCCATATGCTCCACGGCAGCGAAACAAACCACACCGCGATGGCCAGCACCGCCCCGAGGGGGCCCATGACCAGCCAGAACAAGAAGCAGCCGATGCGCATCTTGAGGAGGGGGTAACGCCGCTTCGGCACGCACGGCTTCATGAGCAGGCACAGCGTGTGGTACACCAGGTTCAGGGGCGCGGGCAAGACGTCGTGCTCCACCACGCGGTCCCACTGCTGCACGATCTGGGTGCGCGTGAAATGGAACTGCCGGGAGGGAGGTGGGAGGAGGGCGGGGGGTGGGGGTGGGGGTGGGAAGGAGGAGTAGGTGGTCGAGGTGGCGGAGGGGGGGGTACTAATGTCCTGCACGGCCGTAGTGGTATGACCATAGACCCTCATATCCCTACAATGCCGGGACGGAGCAGGTTGGGTTTTCACGTACCAGGCAGACGTTGCTTGCACCAAGCGCGAAGCGCCGTGGGGTATTGGGCGAGTCACATGGAGGGTGGGCTGCATCCTGCTAAGAACCGCTTGTGACGTGGACTTGCATATGGACGACAGCTCCAGTGAATTGATTTGATTTCTGGTGTGGTCATTTCCAGATATGACAATGGGTATTACTACGTATCTGTCACGTGGGTGCCTTACCATACACACACTACGTGATACGACAACTCCCCTTGTGCGGAGTTGAGGTTCTCTACCCCGCACAAAATGATCTAACAAGACCGCCAGCCTTGGTGACCGCCGAACATTTAAAAAAAAACGGTACCCTGTTTGTCTAGCTCACGCCATGAGAGGCGTGTTTTACAGCGTCGTCGCCAACCGACGCCAACCCAAGCTATATATAAGAAGTGTATAGGGGGGGGGCGAGGTGGCCGGGAGGGGGGTTAGTGTTGTGGTGTCGCGTTTAACCCTTTGGTTACTGTAGACCACACAAAATATTCAAGACTTTGTCCCCAACACACGTGGGCGCCCTACGCAAGTTGTTTTTTATAAGCTTTGGTTTACTATTGCGTCCGTCTGTTCACAGTTACGTAGTCGTTGCAGATGTGCATATCTCATAGCCATACGACGCATACTTCGACATGCGTCCACTCCCCTCCCCTCCCCCTCCCCCCCCGCCTCTCCCCCCGCCCTTTCCCCCGCCCTCCTCCCTCGTCCCCTCCCCCCCCCCCCGTAGGATGTGAAACGAAAAAAATAATACGTTAAATCAAAGTTATTCGCACGCACAATTGAAAAACCTACGTACGACCTGGAAAATCTGCAAAACACACAAAAGATGTCTCAGATATGCTGTACGCAGATACGCATAGACACAGTACGCAGATCGATGCATTGTGATAAATACCAGGTACGTATCAAATACCGGTACCATCATCAGGCACGGGTTTAGTTCGGATGGTGAGCTTTGCTTGTCAGATAGGCTCTCGGCGGCCGGATCGTCCTCCTTCGACCGTCACCTTGCCACCACACCCACGGAAGGAGCGAACACGCAGCACAGCGACTGCTGGAAGAGGGTCAAGTTTTTTGTATTTTTTCTCAAGGGAGGTGTGGTTATTACGTACTACACTTTGCAGTTTTTTTGTAGGTGATGCGGTGTCTGATTATCCCGTATATTTGTACGTATCATATACCCCTGTACGCTTTTTCACTAACCACCGACGGCACCTCGGGACATACTACAAGTTTCCCGTCGTCTAGAGTCACAGAAACAAAGAGCAACCACGCGGTGCTGAGCATCAGAACATCGAGAGGGTGGACAGGAGTGTGTTCGCTGTGCCGCCAAGCACAACTACTAACTGCTGTCTTATGTTCGCCCACAACATGCACGATGCACGACCTGCAGTATAATGATATGGGACGCACTGTCTTGCTGACGGGCTGCTCAAGAATGCGGCGGATCACCTAAAAATCGGACACGGGTTTTGAAAAGTAGCCGAAAAACAATCATGACTTGATTCCACTGTACTTTCCCTCAATCCTGACAACTAGCCTTGTTCTACCAACTCCCCCCCTTATGTCACGGATTTGCCGGGGAGGGAGAATCGCGCTTGGTGCAAGCGATGCCTGCCTGGTTGGTGAAAACCCAACGTGCTCCGTCCAGGCATTGTAGGGATGCGAGGGTCCCCTATGGTCATACGACTACGGCCGTGCACGACATGAGTGCAACCCCCCCTCCCCCCGGCATTGTAGGGATGCGAGGGCCTATGGTCATACGACTAGCGCCATGCACGACATGAGTACACCCCCCCCGGCCCCCTCGAGGGGTGCAAGGGAGACGTCTGAGCTTACCTTCGCCCTCGCCAGTTCTTGCACTTCGCGGTGCGCTCCGGAGAGGAAGGCAATGAGGAGGTTGAGGAGGACCACGACCATCACGGTCAAATACGCCACCATCACTCCAACTCCCGCGGGGCCGTACCTTTTTCATCCAGTAGAGTCGCGCGAGAAAGAGAAAAGGCAAAAACGGGCAGCACATGACACGACAGAGAAGAACGAGACACAGCACGAGCAAAAGCAGAACAAAAACGAGGCGAACATTGAAAGAAAGAGAAGGGAAAAACGGAACAAATAGCAGAACAAAACAAACCAAAAGAAGACAGGAGGGCGGCGAGGGGTGGGGGGGGGGGCGAGCGTTAAAGAAATTATTTACTCGTGACAAAACAAAATATGAACGCCCCGACAGCAGCGGCTGTTTTGGGGTCCGGGTGATCCGACATAAAGGGCCGCCTCGGCCGTCGTGTACATTATCGACTGCCCGAAAAAACGTCCAAATCGAAACGGCCCAACATGGCCCGGAAAATGGCGATGGCAGGATTCGCGTAGGTATAGCATACAAACACAGCTACTAATGTAAAAACACACAACACTATAACCACTAAAAACACTAAAAAACACTAAACAAAAAACATACACACACAACCACAAAAATCACGTAAAACACGTGAAACACAAGAACAGAAAACACAACAAAACTAAACACAAGAACGAAACACACAAAAAACACAAAAAAACACAAAAAAGCGAAACACAATAAAACACAAAAACACAGGCACCAAAACGCACAACTATAAAAAAAACAAGAAAACGCAGCCAACAAAGAAAGACAAACCACACCAAAAACACACGTCACAAGAGTCACCTGACGCCAGAAAACTCGTCGAAGTCGAAGTCGCCGAACATGGCGCGGAACATGGTCAAGGCAGTCTCTGCGTAGGTGGAGTAGCTGGGGAGGTACACCTCGGAGATGTCGAACGTCGCCGGATCTATCGTAGGTTCGTCCCCACTTTGCAGGTAGCTGATTCCAACCAAAAACGAAAACAGCGATAAAGAGAGAGAAATAAAGGGAGCGGTGGATAAAAACAAAAAAGTAGCACCCCCCCCCCCCTTTACCACCAGCCACCACCCTCCCACCCCCCCCACCCGCCCACTACACCACCGACATCAAACACAACACACGTAACCTCCCGACGAACCACCACCGCACCAGTTCCAACACCAACCCCCCCCCCACTCCATCCGTAATCCCCCTCCCACCACCCCAAACCTCTCCCCCCCACCACCACCACCACCCCCACTCCCACTTTACCACTCACCGGCCCCACGGGTCAAACGACAACACGCCATCGGTGTCTATGACCTCAACATCGCGGTCACTGGTACTAGACGAATCCTCTTCTCCCAAAACAGGAGCGGTGCCGCCGAACAGGGCATACATGGCCATCGCGAAGCCCAGGAGGACCACGCCAATCACAACCCCAAAACGAACGACCTCCTTCAGCATGCGGAACAGGATCTGCTCGTTACGTGGCCGCCGGGGGAAGGGAGAAGGGGGGAAGGGGGGCGTAATCATTTGTTTGCTTGCCTTCGTCAATTCACGATTGACCACGCGTCCCTCTCGAAACGGAGCACCGCTCCTACTCCCAATAGAGGCACCTTCAACAGCTGGGCGCTCATTACGTTGTTTCCATATATTACATAGAAAGGTTTTGCCAATATTCTCCCCTTCCTGTTTCGTCGCCTGTGGCCACCATATATCTCCTAATATAGAGCTTTTTTTCTGGCTACTATCTAGTGTACCAAACTTCGGGGGGGCATGGATACTTATGTCGTGCAAGGCCGTAGTCGTATGACCACAGACCCTCACGTGCCTACAATATCAGGGCGGGGCACGTGGGGTTTTCACCAAGAGGGGCGTTGGGAGGGGAAGCGAGAGGGGGGGGGAGGGCGTACTTCATGTTAAGGCATGGCCGTAGTCGTATGACCATAGACCCTCGCATCCCTACAATGCCGTGACGGAGGGGTCGGAAATGAGAGGTTGACGGACTTTGGTGTGTCGGTTGTGTTAACATGCGTATTTGCCGGTGTATTGGTGTAATGGTGCCTTGCACTTATTTTGTATGTTGGTCTCCGGGTTGTAGTGCGACCCCTCTCCCCCCCTCCCCGCCAACCTTGAGGTGAAAAAATATATATACGATCGAACTCCTTGCAGCGGAAGGGGGGGACAGGGAGACGGGGAGGGAAGCTTGGCCATAGCTACATCATACCGCCGGATGCTCTGGAAGGCGTCGAAGTCGGGGCGTTAGAACGCCGGGTCTGAAGGGTAGCCGCTTACCTGCACCATGAGTCCGAGGTTCTCGTCGATCTGCGCCAGGAAGAGCACGCGGGAGAAAAAGAGCGGGGCCGAGATGGCGAAGAACAGCTGCGCCATGAAAAAAGCCTCCTCCTGTCGAAACCAACACAAAAAAGCAAGCAACAACAAACGAAGGAAGTGGACAAGAGTGGAAAAAAACTAACGACAAATATCGACGTTATCATATATCATATTGATGTAGGGTATCATACCCGAGGCTATCACATCATATCCTATAATATTATACCAAATCATGCAATCTCATACCATGCCATACCATATCATATCATACTACGACATGCTATAGCATAACATCGTGTTAATACAACACCAACACCACCGACTACCAGGTCAACTACGAGGTATACTATAACACTAACACCAACAACAACACCTACACCAACACCAAAATCAACAATAACAGCACCAACGACACCAACACCAACAACACCAACACCAACACCGCTAACACCAACACCAACACCAACACCAATACCAACACCAACACCAACACCAACACCAACACCAAATGCGCACCTGTACGGCGTCGCTGAACAAGGCCGCCATCCTGGCTACGAAGGCCGCACAGACCAGCCCCAGAAGCACCGCCTCCACAACGTTCCACAACTCCGACTGGCCCCTCAGCTTGCGCGCGTGCCGCACCTCTCCCAGCTCGTTCACCATGTTTCCCAGCATGTAGGCATAAAAGGCGTACTCCTTGGCAGGAATGTTGGTCGGCGAGTCCAGCTTCACGACGAAGCAGAACAGGACCAGCATGGACCTGTCATCATAATATAGCGCGTGGGGGTGGCGGGGGGGCGGGGACGGCAAGGGGACAAGGAAAAGCGG